>JAPYZE010005340.1:0-10090 GCA_030522805.1 Leptomastidea abnormis | reverse complement strand
GTTATTTTTATAAAAAAAAATAATTTTTACAAAATAAATAAGTAATATATTATTATTATTTGAGGAAGCTTTCTGCCAAATACTTGGCAGCGGTTTTTTTTCTTCGTTTTCATCTTAAATTTATAAATAGTGTATTACGCATCTAGGCAGGGAAAGTAAAGAAGATCCCAGATCACCAGGATATTCACGCTTGAGGCGAAGCCGAGGGCGGGAACCTGGTAATCTGAGGCTATTTTACTCCCTGCCGTGGTGCGTATACGATTTTTCCGTTCAAAGCAGCCGGGAAGCAACAACTTCCTTTCAGGCAGCAGCTGGGAAGTTGGCGCTTTCCGGCCGGAGGACGGAAAAAACATTTTTCCGGTGCAAAAATAATTATATTTTTAATTTGTTTAAAAAAAATTGTTTAAACGAATTCTGACCAGGTTACCGGGTGTCAACCTTCACTTTTATATTAAGTAGCCCTTTTTTAGTAGGATCCCACAAAAATTTCCAATTAGAATGAAAATTCTACTCAATGACTGATTCGACCGGGACTATTAAGAAACTGACACTTCTTGAGTTCGATGGTGAGGTAAGCTTTAGCTAGCCGGCGCAAAAGTCGCGCAAAGTGCTTTCCACGCTCTTCTAGCGAAGCGGCAAATACCATTATGTCATCAAGGTAGCCTTCGAGCTCATGACCATGCAATCCTGCAAGTGCAAGGATCATTGCTCGTACAAACGTGTTGGTCGAGTCTTTGCATCCCATGGGCATTCTCATGTATTGGTAGTCGTCATCAGGACCCGAGAACGCAGGTTTGTGTGCATCGCATTCGTCGATTTCAATTTGGAAAAAACCCGCAAGCAGAGGCTAAGTTTTCTAGGATGTCGCTCTGGAACGGGAGTGAGTGGCAGCTTCCAAGAGTGATTTTGTTGAGCTGCTGAAAGTCGATAACCACTCTCCATTGCTTTTTTCCGTTTGGTCGTGGGTGCTTGGGTGCAATTCACATGTTGGAGCAGTATTTTGAGTCAAATGGTTTTACGAACTTTTGCCTCAGAAGCTCTTTGATTTCTATTTTTAATTGCTCCCTAAAAGTCGGTGGATATCGGAATCTTTTAGCTTGTTATAATTCGATGCTTTAGTAGGTGCGTTGCTGGGAGCGGTTCCCCTTAGAGGCCAAAGACGAACGGATTTGAGGCGACGAGGATCCTTACATTTTCTACCTCCTCTCCGTTGCAGCTCGATAGGTCTACAAATTTCATTATTTTGTCGACTCTATTCGCTTTACTTGCTGTTCAGGCCCTAACTCTGAATGTGAGCCAGAGAGCTGCCTGATGCAAGCTGCAGCGCTCCTGTTTGGTTCGCCAACTGCTCTGTCATTGCCGCTCATGAAGAGGCTTTTGATCGCTCCGCCGTTTTTAACATCGGTGTCTCAGCTTTCACGTCGATTTTGCACTCAAGAAGGTCGACCACTGAGACCTTCTATGACGAAATTTGTAGTGTTGAGACACTCAGCGTATATCCGACCGTCGTCGTTAATTCGTACAAAGTTGCCAAACAGGATTCTCTCGTGGATATTTTGCAAGGGGACCCATCCAGATTTGGGGTGATTGCCTTTAACTTTGCTTGTTCTTGCGTATATAACTTTCCGAGAGCGAGCAAGTATTGCGAAGATTTCCGGCGTTTCAAAGGGGATGATAATGTCTCCGAGCCATAAATGATTCTCAGCGGCGCTGATGTGGCCTTGGTACTGCCGGAGTGTATCCCACCCGATGAGGCCTTTAACTTCTATGGGAACTTCGTTAGGTACCACGTAAAGGATGCAGGTAAAACCACTAAGCAAAATTTCTGCTTTGCCAAGTGTGTGACATTCACCTGGAGTTACGCCATGGATCTCGAGGATATGCTCTGTGTCAACGGACACTCGGATCTAGACAGCCAATCTTAATGATCGATACGTCCACTCCCGTGTCGGCGTAGAATTTGGTGCTCCTCTCTCGTAGGCTCAAGCTGCTATGGGTTACTGTGGGAGGCTTGCAGCCAACACTCGCGAATTTTAGTGTGACGCTTTTAGCCTCTTAGATAATTGCAAGCTCGGATTTGAAGAAAGTGCGCCAAGGGCGTTGACTATAAGCGATGTTTGCTGCGATGCTTGTCATTTCATTTCGTTCTTTTTGTCGCTCGGACGGGATGCATATTTTAAGACCTAAATTTTTACTTTTAGGGGGTTTGTGTACCCTTTGCTAACGCGTGGTCGCTGAGAAGAGTACTGAGCTTGCATCTTAAGTTTGCCATTTTTCACATTATTATTTGCTGTGCGGGTGCCATGATCGCTATCCTGACTTGGTGACAGAGATTTTCGTGCTGTATTCACAATAATTTCTCTGCACTCATCGGCCCTTGTACGATTGCTTTGATCACTGTTCGGGCTTGGCGAGAGAGGTCTGTGCCAACGTAACTATTTGCGACGACTCCTCTGCGCTCATCGACCCTTGTTTGATTGCTTTGATCGCTGTTTGGGCTTGGCGAGGGAGGTCTGTGCGTCGCACTCACGTTGAGTTCTCTGCGCTCGTCAGCTGATATGTGATGGCTTGGGGTGCTACTTATCTTCTTCTGTGCTACTAACGTCTGCTAAGGGCAGGTGGGCGCTCCAGAAGTTTACTATGAGTTTAGTTTGCTTGGTGCTGGCGCGTTACACCGAGCACCCTGAGAGTTTAAATGTTTAGCAGAAGCTTGTTGGGTCGAGTTATTTGGGGGATTTGGATTTCCCTGTTGGCCCTGGGCGGTACGGGCTCTTCCAGGATTCGTAATTAATTTCCTTGGCTGCGCTTGGTACTCTTTTATTCTACGCTGCAAAGTTCTATATTCCTCGAGCACATGCCCCTTGCATTTGCACCACTCACACCACTTGTTGTAATCGTTAGATAAGTTCCCACCTCTTGGGCGACTCGCCGGGTTTGTGTTTTCTGCGGAAGTGATACTACTTGTGTTGCATTCGCTGCTGCATATAATATCGGTAGATCCACTTCATCAACTGCGCTGCCTGGGTTCAAGGGCCATGTTTGATGCGACGGCGTTACTGCTGAGACCACGGGTGCAAAGCAAACTTGAACAAGTTGCGGAAAACCTTGTTGGTTCATTAAGGTATGTCAAACGCTCTGTTCGCCCTCTAATTCTAAAGCGATTTTTATTGCTTCCGCTAGCGTTGTTGGTCTTTCACATCGTACTTGGTGGTCGTATTGTTGCGCAACGCCGTGCATGAATTGGCGCAGAGCTTCCTTGTCAATGCACTGTTTACGTAGCATGCACTCTGCATTACTCATCCCGGGAGTGGAGTTGTAGATGTTAATGATCCGGTTGTGTAGAGCTTGCACTCTTGTGCTGTAGTCTCATATCAGCTCATTTGCCCCCTGCTTTATGACCTTGAGCTGTGCCACAACGTCGTCAGCTTTTCCAACATGGTTGTAGTATGCAGTAAGATTAGCCAGCAGTTCTTCGACGGTGTAAAATTAGGTGGGGCGTGGCAAGATTTGGTCGGCCGCCTCACCGATTAGCTTGCTTGCTAATGCTCCTACAACATATGGTTCTTCTTCTAGCTCGAAGGCTACGGCAGAAGAGAGACAGACAGCATATCGAAGTTGCCGTCGAACGAGGGTACTACGCTGGAATAGTGCGAGATGTATGCCGGTATTTCTCGGGCCCTGCGGCCGTTTGAGGAATGAACCGGCTCTACCCTCTCCACTCCACCATGGACGAGGCCTGCACGGGGGTTGGACTGCACGTGGGTGTGAGCATTCCAAGATGCTGCATAGGCTTGTGGCTGCATAAACTAGTGCATGCCTACGGTGTTGCAGGGGGTGGGGGCATGCGCAAGGGGCCCTAGCGTACTAGCTATCTGAGGTAATGCAGTTGGTGCAGCTGTGCGTTGCACGCCCTGTATATCGAACTGCGCTATCTGCTCCGTGATATATTGCAATGATGCGCGCAATTACCCAACCTGCGCTATTAACACCGATCTTTTTTGAGCGGCCTCCTGCTGCGCCAACAACAACGCATCTTCTTGGGCCTGCAGTTTAACCTTAGGCATCGTGCAATTTTTAGTTTGCACAGTCGCTCGCAGTGCTTCTTGCAATTGCGCAAATTGTCGCTCTAATTGTTGCTCCTGATCCGCGAGTAGTGCAGCACTAGCTTGTGCTGTCGCTATAGCCGGCTGCTGATTGATGTGCGCGGAACTAAGCAAGTCAGCAGCAAGGCTGGACGAGGTGCAGACTGGGGCCGTGTGAGTGTGCACATTCACGCAGGTAGTAAAGGTATTAACCGTATGCGAGGTTTGCGCGGATGTGTTACGTGTAGTCGTAATTTGTAAGAGTGTCGCCATGCTAACTGGCGCTTGGAGTGCCGTAAAGGCAAGGTTTGGATGGGAGGAAGAGAAAAGATGTGTGGACGAGTCGGTGCGGGTTTACTGGCTCGGTTCCTAGCTTTTGCCCACTTCATGGCACGGGTCATACGTATTAACGGAAATTTCTCTATGTCGTCAAAGACGCTATCTTCAGCTAATGTGACCGAGCAGCGCTCGTCGGTTGCTGATAATTTTTCAAAAGCAAGAAGGGGATGGAAGGGCGAGTCCCTATTTTCAAGTACGCGCATGTGTTCGGCATGTGCACCGTTTGTTGGCCAGATAGGCCGGATGCGTCATTTAAGACGTTCTTGGGGCACTCGAAAAATTTTCCATAGCTGATTTAAACGGTTTGTCTTTAAGAGAATTGTATTTTATTGGATAGACGCGACATTATACAAGAGTTGGATACTCTTGCGCGTTGTTTATTGTTCCCACGAAGTCTCGAGTAGCGGAAAGGTTTGATTACAGAGTAATTAGACGTATTGACGCGTGGCTTTTCACGTATGCGGCAATGAGGGCAATATTTTAATGATAATAAAGAAGAGAGAGAGAGAGAGAGAGAAAGAGAAAATTGTAAAATTACTCACTCAAAGGCAGCTAATAAAGCGATGATTATTGCTGTCGCCAGCGAGAACTTCATTGCTTATGGCTTCGCAGCTTTTAATAAGTAATTCCTCAGAGTTTCTCTCCCCTTATTACTTGAGGAAGATTCTGCTAATGATACAGGAATAGCCTGGGCGATACTGGAGAGCTGCTGAGCAGGATGCTCTCTTTGTTAAGCCGCCGGTTGAATGGCAGCTGCTCCCTTTTAGCGGCTTTCAATCTCATACGCGTGCGCTATGTGCGCTACTCTACTCGCAAAAATGTTAAAAAAAAATTTTCGCGATTTTCCACCCTAATTATGACACCAAAAAACAGTGGATAGGAGGGTGTGAGAATGAAATAACAAACGCACGAGTACAAGTGACTGTAGTTTATTAAGCAATTAGGTAGGGAGAGCACTGTGTGGGTTGAGGGACCGGACGAGACTAAGGCTCGCTTATGCGCATTTGTGGCCCGTGGCTTTTCATCCCCCGCTTTTCCGGAAAGATATCTTAGCTTACCACGCCTATTTCTCGCCCGTGACACATGGAACCTATGAAATTAAAGGTACTTTTTTATCTATCACAATATAATTTTAAGATCCACCAATTAATTTAAAACTGTTTGAGGTACAGCCGGAAGAAGCTTGGCATCGAAAATTAATACTAGACGCGTAAAATCTTGTATTTCGGAAAGAATAAAGCCTATCCTATTAAATCCCTTGGCTCTTACATACTGCAGCCTCCCTTTATAAGTGCAGAAAAACCAGACCTTGTACCTTGAACTGGATAACCTACAACAGAATATTTAATATCATGTTCAATTTACAAACGAATCTGCCTAGAAGACAAAATGGTAGAGACAGTGTTGAAATTTAGCATAGTTTATTTGAATTTTCGCACCTAAATTAGTTACAAGTGACCGTTGATCACTTGTGTCTGCGCAGCAGCGCTGTCTGCATTTCTCTCACCTTACTTCCGTTTTCTTCTTCTTCTTCTTCGACTGCACAGCAAGACGCACTTGCCGCCAGTCTATGTCAACATACAAGTATAGTATACTCATCTCCCTCACACCAAGGGAGAGAAGATACTCTCTTTTTCCCTTTTCTTTTCGCTTCTATCTCTTGTTGCGCTTATAGTATATTTCTCATGTTATTCATTATATCGCGTTTAATAAGCTATAAAAGTGCAAAGGCACATTCTATATACTTGATAAGAAGTAAAGTGTTTTATTGTCATATTATCAATCGCGAGTGTTTCATTTACAAAAAGTCGACTGACTCCTATAGCACGCGCTTAGGTGCAAACCTTCTTTCAAGCTAAAGTAAAACAGCAAACTTTCTACTTTTCCTCATCTTACTCTTTGTCCCCATACTGATGAAATCGATCCTACAAAGATATAGTTTACTTCCTCTTCGTCTTACAAACGAAAACCCCCAATTTTAAACACACAGAGATCAAAAGTAAAACAATAAAGCATAGTTATCAAAGTATTCAGTAAAAAATCTGAGAGCTAATTTATTTATTTATTTTATTTGAGAAAGAGGTGTTGTGTGAGAAAAAAGAAAGAAGGGAAGCAAAATTACGTGGCACTATGAACTGCAGTAAAGTGAAAACATTTGGAATAGCTGAAATGAAATAAAGGCTAAAATGAAAGAAATGCAAGTTCCACACCTATCATGGCATAGAACCACAATAACTACTGTACTATAAAAACTACTGTTGTTTATTTCTTAAATATTGCATTGTACAGAACACCTTATTTTATGGCTTGTTACTACTACAATTTTACTTACTTCCATCTAGAAAAAAAGTATTTATATGAAGTGTAAACTGGTAACGTTAAAGCTCGATTATTAGCAAAGATTTGAAAAGAAGCTGATATATCTCCTCGACCAAATCCACATCCAAATGAACCAGAATATTTTAACATCGGATCAAGTAATAATTTGTCATATTCTGGCTTATATCTTTTACCTTCTAATGCTCCACTGCAAAATAAAATAAAAAAATAATAGAAATTTTACCAATATAATGAATACTTATAAAATCATTTAATAATATATCATTTCAAAATTATTATTAGAGTAACTTGGGATAAAATTAAATTTTATAGGTCCATAGTCAAGAAATTTTTTAGCAAAAAAAAATTTTAGAATATTGCATGGTTAATAAACTTTGTGACGGTATGGGTTACTATCACTGGCTGTCATTGGGGCTCTATTCAGTAACTTTATGAGTGTTATATGCTCAATAGTCTCCATACGATGATACACGTGCATATGATAAAAGAGAGTGGAAAGATCTATTTGATTATACAGGCGACTAACCAATTCAAAAATATCTAAACAAAGATATGTTTGAATGCGGTATTTTATCAGAATTTCTGAATAATTAATTTTCCAAGGTTTTAGCAATAATTAAAAACGCATGATCAGTTACATTTTGTGAACGGTTGAATTATAAAGAATATTTTTTATATCAAAAATATATTCTTAGCAATGACAAACATAAACATTTTTTATGCTTTTAATGAAATCTCATATTTTATAGTGAAATTGGCTTACATATAATGCTTTTCTTTATAACAGATTCGGTCATGAGAGGGCGCATAACTAAGTTTTGTTTTACTATTGTTCTGTTTCTTTTCGCTCAAATTGTTTTTTATGTTAGTATTATATATTTTGGCCTACATATTAGCTGAATGTTGAATAGCTATTATATTCTTAGCTTGTAGTAATATCTATGTTACTGCTCTTTTTCTAGTTCTTTGTAGTTGCTTTTCCTATTTTCTAACCTTAAAATGTTTGGTTTAAATGCAACTCAAGGGACTACTGGCTCTGGCATCAAGCCTCTCATGAATATTAAAAAAAAAATCAAATCAGCCCTCTTAAACTTTAAATTCAAATAAATGTTTTTTTTCAAACTGCATATTTAATACTAGGACTCGAGAAATATACTAAAAAAAATCGAAAATTTACTCAAATTTGTGTTAAAAACTTAACATATATTGGGGTACAAAACACTTTTATGAAAAATCGTCAACATGTGTAGACTGTGGAGCCTAATTAGACGATTATTATAGTGCGTAATGTTATACGTATATAGTTATCTCTTTCGAAAACCGTGGGGCTCTTCAGAAAGCAAACTATATAGCGTATAGGTTTTTGAATGCGTATATTTATACTTTCAGTCAACTCCACCGAGAGGCAGAGGGAGAAGTATTTTACGGCTTATATCTTTGGGGAATATGTTTATAATAATTATTAGTAACGTAGGCCGTGGGATCTCGCCAGATAACTAATACAGCATATAACTATATGTATACTGTTCATCCGATACACAGGCCGTAGGGCCGTGCCAGAAAATTAGTATGACATATATCTGTTATACGTATATTAATTAATCCGTTCCATCAGATGTAGAGCCAAAGCAGTCAATTAATAAAACATAGCGTATATGTATATAATTCGTTTTTTAGTGGCTTGCCGTGGGGCCCACCAGAAAAGTTATATAACATGTATTGGTTGAATGCGTATTTGGATATTCCCAGTTAACAAGATAATATATACCAACAACCTAAATTACCGACGTACTTATTAATTATTTTAACAAAAATAACGTAAAATTTAGCAAAACCCGAGATCATATGCCCTTCCTTAGAGCAGTATCTATTATTTAAAAAAATTTAAAGCCAAAATATTATCGGCAAGCTAAAAAATTATTTTTTTAACGTATTTTTTTCACTTTGAAGCAAGAATTTTTTGCCAACAATATTTTGACTTGAAACTTGCCAACAATATTTTGACTTCAAATTTTTTTACATGATAGATACTGCTCTAAGGAAGGGCATATAATCTCGGGTTTTGCTAAATCTTACGTTATTTTTGTTAAAATAATTAATAAGTACATTAATGTTGGTAATGTAGATTTTCCTACTATTCCATTCTTTTAACTCCGCCGAAGAGCAGAGGGGGAGATATCTACGACTTACTTCTTGATTTCACTCACTATGGCTTCGTCTGTGGAGACGGCAGTGAGTTCAGGAATGTTGGGGTCTTGGAGGTAATTGAGTCAATAAGTCAAGGCTCAAATACTCCCTGAATCTTAAGGCGTTATATACACCTTAAAAATGAAAAAATTTATAAAATTAGTTGTAGAAATTTTTTTTCATCAAAATAAGTTCTGAAAAATGTTTACCTATACATATATATATATATATATATATATATATATATATATATATATATATATATAGGTATTAAGTCTATAATTAATCTAGTTAAACAATAAAAAACATTTATTTTTGATCATTAAAGTTTAAAAATTTATTTAAACTTTGTTATTTTTTATCAAATTATTTTTTCACTCACCGGTAAGTTAAAATTTTTCTCTTCATCGGATAGATCCAAAATTTGAACAATGTCTTTAAAACATGAATACCAATGGTCGGTACCAGAATAATTGAAATAGACCCCTTCGAACCAACATTTTTTGTTAGAATTTGATGAAATAATTATAAATAATTAAAAAATGGACATATTTTATTATTTCTAAAACTGTAACTCAAGTTAGTATACAGTCGTCTCTCCTTATACGCGGTTCCCGTATACGCGAATTTCACTTATACGCGGTTGATTAATTGCGGCGATTCCTTGTTATACGCGGATTTTATTTCCGCTATACGCGGACTTTTTAATTGCAGCCAAGTTTAAATTTATTTACGAATCTCATTTTTCCAATTTATTTTAGAAGACAGTTGACAAAATCATGGCACAAAATCCCATCATGACTAGATCTTTACAATTGAAACAGAAATGTTGATTAGCTTTACAAGTACATTTGTACAAAAACTATTTAAAACAAGTAAAGCAACCCAAAATTACACAATTTTATTGATAATAAAAAAAAATTTTATCAAAAATGATGCGTATTTTTCGTATTGTCGGAACGTAACCCCCCATTTCCCATAAACCACGGGTCTTCGTATACGCGGATTAGGTATACGCGGTACCTTTCCAGAACGGGAATTACTGCCACAGTAATATTCCGTGAGAGTGTTCACAGTATATTACTATGAACTCTCGATAATTTCCTATACCGCCACCCGTTTAATACCGTGGCGATGCTTCA
>JAPYZE010005339.1:0-14227 GCA_030522805.1 Leptomastidea abnormis | reverse complement strand
TATATATATATATATATATATATATATATATATATATATATATACGCGAATGTTATAAGCGCGTCATGCCATAGAGAGGACAGTCACCTACATATCGCAGTGTCAAGTATGTAATAAGACATTCCTAACTTGTGAGAACGGAAAAAGAGTAGTAGACTAGAGCGTCTGCAATAAGTCCTTTTGTATATATGTATATGAAGAGCTTGCGAATATTTAGTACACTGTCCAGTAGTATAGCATAATCACTCCAGCTATATACGCAAGCTCAAAAAGCTTATATGTACGTGTAATGTGCTTTGACCTGACGATCGAATCTGCAAGACGAGCTTTTGACTTACGGTTGGTAGTCGCGGTAATAAAGCTCGCTTGATGAATTCCAGTTAGTCTTGAAGTACTTGAGTGGTTGGGTAAAAGAAGGGTTTTTTTTTATCGTGACGATTTTTATGAGGCGTTAGAAGAAGAAAATTTTCTTGATGAAAAAAATTTTTCTTATGGAAATTTAGCGAGTTGAAATAATTTTCATGACTCATTCTTTTATATGTAGGTATGAGTGAGAAAATAAAACTGAAGCTTGATATAAGAAGGAAATAAGATCCTTCTTTATCTGTAGATCTGTATCTTCGAGAGCGCAAAAGAATATTATTTTGCTAATTTGGTCGGTAGAAAATAAAGAAAAAAGAATGTAGCGAGCTTGCAAAGCTTGCAAGCTTTTCTATACATATACTGATACACCATGCAAGTATTATAGCACGCTCTCGCGCGTGCGCCGTTATTTTTAACGAGTTCAACTCTCTCGAACTGGTAAAAAAGCTCAGCATGCCAAGTGGTAGGAAAACGAAAATATAGTATAACGAAAAACAGGCCAAAGCGAGAAAGTAAAATAAGAAGAAGAAAAAAATAAGAATAATAATAATAATCGCAAGTAATTGTAAAAGTCCCGGTACGGAAATTAAGTTGGGTGCTAACGGTTAGCTATCCTCGAAAGCCTTCCTCTTACCCTTGACCATTTGCTTACACTCTTAGACACCCTCTCCCTCCTTCTTCCTTTTCCTATTTTTACTTGTATTTTCCGGCTGCTTCGTTTTTATTTATACTTTCCGTACTTCTACAACCTACTACTTATACTACTCTCACTTGCATATCTCAACCCTCTTCTACACTCCACGCACTTTTTGCAAGCTCTTTTTTATTTTTTTTTTTCTTTAGCTCTTGAAGTTCAAGAGGGTGTTGTGTTTCTTGAGAGAGGGAAGTAAGACAATTTTGTAATTTTAAAAAGAGCCCCTCCTTTAGTTAATTGTACAATTAGCTTAAATACATATAATTATAGTACCTGCTAAAGAAATGCAGTGTTTTAATCAAGACAGAGGCTATATCAGAATGCTAAATATATTCAGTCAAAATGTATGTATACGCGTGTAAAATTAGACATGCAGTCAAAAAAATAATAATCAGGATATTTTTATACAAAATGTATAAAAAATTAAAAAAGAAAAAATTGTTATACAGTCATTACCACTTGACTTTTACCACAAAATTCTAATAAAATTTTCAAACGATTTCCAAAAGTTAATCACGCGATATATCTCTCATAAATCCAAATATCTCGTGCAAGAAAATTAACAATTACCAATCAATCAATCAATCAATTCACTGACTCTCACTCCCAAAACTTATACACACTCACTTCACAACCATCATCCCAACTTTTCTCTCCTCCCCCCCCACCTCTTCTACATCCATACCACACAGAAGCACAACTTCACTCGTCTGACTATCCCCTACTTTTTCTACTTTTTTCCCCTCCATCTCTCTCTTCTTCCATACCAAACGTATTCTCAACACCAAGTGAGCATATACCTACACACACAGACATACACACAGACATACACATAGAGAAAAAATTAAAGTTTCGCGCTTGCCACACTATACGCGTTGAAAGTTTAAAATCGCTCTCGGGCGCACTCTCTCTCAGAGTAAAATGGGTAGTAGTTGTAGAGAGAAAGAGAGAGAGAGAGAGAGAGAGAGAGAAAACCGTTCGGTTGGCTTGGTCGCTGCTATACTATACGTCGAACTTTATCGATGGGCTCCGCACAGCCAATGTCTCTCTACCAAACTCACCGATAAATCTCAGTTCTGTGCCACGACACACACGAGGGTGTATAAAAGAAGAAAAAAATATACTATAGGCAATCGTCTATCTTTTTCTCTCATCCAGTTAGTTTGTAGAAGTGTCACTCTTATTGTGTTGATATATTATATAGGTATAAGTTTTATATGTAGGTATACGAGAAACGTCTTGATTTTAAAAGTGTGACTGTAGGGGAGTTTTTCAATTTTATAAATTTTACGCTTAACTTCTGATCGGTAATGAGCATTTTATGTTTATTTATCTTTTTTTTTTCACTTTTCGATAGATTTACGTTTGATGAGGGAATAGCGTCTGGATGATGCTATGGTTCGGATTAGGAGTCGATGAAAGAGTTTGGGAAAAAGTTTTTAGACGATGCATTGGATAACTGCTTGAGCATCGAATTTTGTCACGATAATTGGATGCTATATATCTTCTTTGCTTTCATGATATCGGATATGCTTATTTTTTTTAGATAGGCTGATTTTACGATTCACTTGAGATTTGTCATTCTAGCATTTTAAATATATAATTATTTCTGAGAAATATAGCTGAATAGAAAAAAAAAGTGAAACGAATTGTATGAAAAAAAAAAAAAAGCGAATATATAACGAATGCAACATAACTACAAATAAAAGAATACAATGAAAAATATATACAGAGCTTTCAGGTAGTGTTTATTTTGTGAATTTATTAACAAAACATACACAATATACTGACAAAAAAAAAAAATACTATCCTGAATATTGAAAGACGAGTGGCATCCTAATTCAATATCATAAATCTAAAAACACTCGAGAGCTTCCCTATATCTCAAGAGAATAACGATTATTACCTTACATTAATCAGCCTAAGACAAACAAAGCAATGATCTTTTCACTAACTGACCCCCTCTATATATACTCTGGATCTGCAACTAACGATCTTTCTCTCTCTTTCTCTCTCTCAAATATTTTAGTATAACGTTTAAGAAATTTTATAATTACTAAACGTAACACAACAGTTTTTGAAAAATAAACGTATAGAGAATAAAGCAATACTTGCAGTTTGTAATACAACTGGAGGATAATTTATGCGGTAGTAAGAGAGAAAGAGAGAGAGGCTTGTTATATTCGCCTTGGTGATGAAGGCGACGAAGCGACTTGAAACTTTGAGTAAATAAGCGGTTTCTCAACCTTAGAATTTCGCGTCTTCTCAACCATGATAAAATGGATTAGCTACTTTTAACGCCTCGTTTACGCGTTGGATTTAATAATAAACCTATTTTTAGCTTGATCAGAATAATAGCTACTTTATTTTTAATTTATTTTTTTTTTTTTATTTTGGAGAAAATGTTAGAGATTATAAATATGTTTGATTAAAATATATTGTTTTGTATAGATGGAAAAATTGAGAAAATTCAAGAGAGTTGAAATTTTTACGAAAGTTGCACTTTCAATATCCACTTTGTCACGAAGAAAACGGGTTTTGGGTGTGCAACATATACGAGCACTGGTTACGGGTAGTAAAATTTTCATCAATAATTTAACGTATAAGGTTTGTGCGATATATACCGAAGACATCATGCTGAGCTTCAATTTTTTATGATAAAAAAAAAAGAGAAAGAAAGAGAGAAAACGAGTGATAGAAGTTTTCTATACCCTTTTCCGGCGTTGAAAATCCTTATAAAAATTTCATCGATGCACAGAAAATTTATGAAGTGCCTTGCAAAGAATAATGTCTCGCTTGGCAAATGTATAAAGGACGAAATAAATGTTTAAAATCTTGTGGCTAGCCGTGATTTTTAAACTTGTAGAGCTGATGTTGAAAATTTAATTATTTTTATGTATCGAAAGGATTAATATTGTTTGAAAATTTGTACATTTTTTTTGTATAACAATATGTATATGTAGGATGGAAAAAATCGATTAGAAAAAAAATCTATTTTTATGTAAAAATATACTTTTTTAGTTCTTTTATCAATTAAAAGCTTTTTTTTATATGTCAATCAAAGTATAGCAAAGCTTGCTACCGTGAAATCGAGCTTAAAGCTCTTTTGGAAAGTTTGTTTCGAAGAAGAAGAAAAAAAAAGAAAATGTAGCAAAAAATGTCAAGACGAGACTAAAAGGAAAGTTTTTATGGTTCGATTCTCTGTAAAAGACTACTTGAGCTAATCTCTGGCCAATAATTTTTTTTTTTTTTACTTTTTCTCTGTGATGTACACGTAAGTGTTTTTGTAATTTTAAACAAAAAATTAAAAAATAGTCGATAAGGAATAAATTTTCTTTTTATTTTCAATTTTGTCGAATTGAACAATATTTTTCTAAACTTGCAATACAGTATTTTTTAGAAAAAGCTACAAAAAGAAAATTTGTGGAAAAGTTATTTATTTTAGTAAAACGAAAAAAACAAAAGAAAAATTTCCATTACAAGCTTCTATTCAGTTTAGCTGAATGCATTTAGTTATCAAATATTTAACAAGCTGTTGAACTTTTATTTATAAGTCTACAATATTTTGATAATATTAAGAATTAATAATACTAATTTTACATCACAATACCATTTATTATAAATCACATCCTATCTTTAAGCGTATGCAAATTCTATAATTACAAAATTATTAATTTTATCATACTAAAAAATAAATTAAAAGAACAATAAAATAATTCTTCAAACAACAAACCTTATACCTCCACCCATACCCCGACACAACACAATCAATTAACAACTTCACCAGAATAACTCTCAACATACCTTCGCCTCCTTAATATACATCCATCAAACAAAGACATATTCCCACCCACATCCAAACGTCACCTCTACCTCAAAATAAAAAAATAAAAAAATCATCCCCAACATTCTCGTCATTACCAGATCCAAAACATCAAGCTCCACCACCACCAGCAACAACATCACAGATCAAACTCTCCTTAATATAATGACGATCGAAGAGAAGACCAAAAGTCACCCACTCTCCTTCTATCTCATCCTATCGACGTCCGATCAGTGAAACTCTTATCATCTCAAAACGGTAGCAGCCACGTCACGCTGCATTCACTCGCGTCATTAACCATAGCACGCGAATGACGGCTAACATTGAGGCTCTTGTTGCATTATAGGTACCCTATACTATCGCCATGCGTTTCAACCACCAAGGAATATATCAAGGGAGAAAGTGAGTGAGTGAGTGAGTGAGTGAGTGAGTGAGTGAGAGAAGGTTAAACCTCCCTTTTCTCATCCCTGTATATATATTCACTAGGGAGGGAAGATTGAGCTGACGAGAGAAAGAGAGAGTGAGAGAGAGAGAAACACCGTACGGTGACGGCCGACTGATTGCTTTATGCTGTAGGGCGTGCATTTAGACACCTTGCTTATTCGACCCTTTGCTTAATACTTGCATGTGAGATTAAAGACATCTCTTTATATTCATATTTTTTGATTTTGATTTTTTTTTTTCTTATATTTTTATTATTTTTACAAGGAATTGTATTGATAAGATTTACAAGTCGTTACAAGTTATTGTAACATTTGAGATAGGAGATCAAGATAAAAATTGAATTTTATGATTCTTGATTAAATCTTAACTAAAAATTTGTTTCTTATATTTAAAAATTAAGATTCCCTAGTGAAAATTACATAAAACAGTTAATTCACTAACTACAAGAGAAACAAAAGGACTACAACTGTTCTTTACATCTACAAAACAAATCAAGACAATTCATGTCAGTAAAAGACACAACAGATCATCACCATTCCCAGTCTCACGAGTAAACAAAATACATTTTGGATACTCAAGATTAAAACTGACACATATCCAAGACATATATAGACACATCTCAAGCACATTGAAAGTGACGAATGGCAAATCATCAGAGACTTGATTTAATCAAGCCATAGTTAATCAGACGACGCATCGATTCTCATGGGATTCTCTGAAGCAATATATACACTATATACTGTTGGCGTGTCAAAGCTTCTACTGTCGCAGTATCATCGTGTCATGCTTTCTATACCTATATCCTCCCATGAGTAGAAGATCGACACATTGAGCAAGAGATAGGGTGTATATAGATATAATAGGGGAGAAGTTGACGCGTTAATGTCGTTTATAACCCATACCATATATATTATACACACATACCAGCTGCTGTTAATGGCCGGATATGTTGAACGGATGTGTATCTTGGCGCGTACACTATTTTTTTTTTTTTTTTTTATTCTTGATAAGTATGTGATGTTTGTAGGGTGATGGTAAAGTTTTGTGTTTGTACTGATGATGTTACCTTATGTTTTGTTTACTTGGGTTATTAAGTTTATGTACTCTTTTTCTTTTGAGTTTGCTTTTGTGTGAACATTAAGGTTTGTGGTTGGGAAAATGATAAAATTAGTGGATGATTCAGTTAAATGGATATTGTGTAACAATTGTGTGTTTGTTAAATTTGAAAATTTTATATTGAATATTGATACAACAAATTTTTAGACTACTTTTCTTTTGACTTAAAAAAAAAAACTACCAAAATAACAAAAACAGAGTTGTACGTTAAAAGTTGATTGACTAAATAATTTTTTTTTTTTTTAACAACACAAAATCGTATAACTTTTCCGATTTTTCCATACTTTTTCCTTTCTCTCTCTCTCTTTTTTTCTTTTTACATATCCTCTCTCTCCTCTTCTTCCCTAAAAAAAAAAGGCAGTCAGCAAAGCTTTTGAAAAACGAATCCAATTCGTTTTCTATTTATACGCGTCGTAAACACACGTTGCAACACCGCCGCCAACGCTCCAGTTACGGATAAATTGATGTTTTGTATGTGTATTTATATATATGTTATCCTTAACCATAGCATATAACCAAAGGATAAAAAAGCGAAGGTCAAATTGCGAAAATTTTAACTCTTCACCCTCCGGTATTCTAAAAAAAAAAAAAATAAAATACATCCAACAACGAAGCTTTAATCAATCTAACTCTGGTGTACATTCGATACTCGAACAATTTTTTCTACATATATTCTCGCGTCGTACTCATATTAAACAATTGTATCAGCATAGACTGAACAAAAATTCCTTCAATTAAAATTTTTTTTTTCTTCTTCTTTTTCAAATTTTCTTTAAAACGTCCACTTCAAGCAAAAAACAGAAGCAGCATCATATAAACACCTTATTAATTACGTAAAATTCTTTAGCATAAAACTCTTATAAACAACCTTTTGATCAAGCTCTTGTGCAGCAAAATTTTAATTAACTTTTAAACTGTTAAAAAAAAAAAAAAATACCGTTCAAAGCACAAAGAAAATCAGCTGCGCTTTTTTACTCATCAAACAATGCACATTTATCCCTCCTATTAAAAAAAAAAATAAAACTATGCATAAAAAAATTTTCTGTAACAGCCTTTTACAAAGCAGCTTAAACCGATAACTCAAATTTCACATATCAGTCAAAGCCTTTCGCTTCTCACATAAAAAAAAAAAAAAGTATATAAACAAAATTTTAAAAAAACAACATGAAAAAAGGTGCTTAATTAAAAATTTCGCGCCCTCTCCTCTGATTTACCGTCAACATCATCCTAGAAAATTTAGCACACGATCCAGCTCACATACAAACACAAACACACACATAAAAGAAGAAAAAAAAAGAGCGAAAGTCCAGAACTAACGTATTACGCAAGCTCGTTCAAGCGTAACCATGGCTACCTGACTGACAGCGGTAAATCTTAGAAGAGAAAGAGGTATATACTCTATATATATGCTGGTATATATGCGGTAACGGTATAGAGAAGAAGAAGAAGGAGAGGCTAGATAGGTGACGGCAAAAACAACACGCGGAAGACGAATGGAATTAATCAAAGAGAGGTAGGTCCTCTGCTATATACTATACAGCTCTGCTACTACTGTGTAGACTGAAGCTGAAAGAGAGAGAGGAAGGTGTACAGGAGTAGAGCAAAAAGATGCTCTTGAGACGATCTGGAAAAACAGGCTGTAAGAGAGAGACACCAAGTAGGATAGGGGATATCACGGTAAAGGAGACGCGAACAAGCGGCTATAGACCAAGAGAGATGCTTGTTTAAGAAGACGCTTGTGGTATAGAGCTTTCTCTTTTTCTCTCTCTCTCTCTTAGTTTTTTGCACTTGGATGCGCTTGTGTGTCTTGGAAGAAATATAGGTAAGGATTTTTTTTTTTTTTTTGGTTGGGATTAAGGTAAATATTGTTTTACTTGGGTAATATTGAATTAGAACGTATGCTGTTTAGATCTAATTTGAAATGAGATAGGAACGTTAAATCATGTTGTATTGTGGTTGATATACTAATTAATGGTGTTAGTCAATTTTTTAATTTATTTTTATAATAATAAATGGGTTATTGGGTTATTGAATAAATAAATTTTATTTAAATATAAAGTCTATTACCGTATTTATTTTGTTAAATTTAGGTAATTAATAAATATACCTATAATCAAGATAAAAGTAATTGTTTATCGGTATATTTACAGCTATAATTACTTTTAGAGCTGCATTATAATTGCCTAGTTTTAAGATCACTCTTGTAAATTGTTTTTTACATGTAATATATAAGTATAGCTTTATATATAGAAACTCTTAGTTATTATGAAGCTTCTTTGATAAATTTGTATGTTCCACGAAATATAAACTGAGCGGATTTGCTTATAATTACGATGTTTTAACACTTATTTGGTATTAACAAGTTGATTGAAAATAAAATAATAAAAAATATTCATCTTAATTATATTACTCAAAAATCAAAATTTAAAAATCATTTTACCTTGGCTTTTACTCACAAATTTAAAATTCATTTTTACGCACTTTTCAAAAACCATCCAACACAAACTTTATACAAAAGAAAAGCCAAACAATATTCAAAATAATTATCTTACTTAAATCTTTCACTTAAACTCCATAAGTTAATTGAAAAGAAAAAAAGATCACAGCAGCCTTGAAAACTTTGACTTAAGGGCATTCCTTACACCTAACCCTAAAACCGTTGTTACCGACATTGTCGATTTTTCGTTTTTTGACATCAATTCACATATTTTTGTTCCTACAATTTTATATTTTTACAAATATGTGAATTGACGATAAAAAACGAAAAATCAGAGGTAGGAATCTGTGCCGGTATGAGGCATGCCCTTAACCCTTTACCCCCAACCCTAACATCCCTTACAAGCTTCGAAATTAAATAAACAACAAACTAATTTGATTCTCAGCAAACTTCAAAGAGTTAAGCATTTCTCAAGTTACTCATACTTTCGCTTTCAATACAGAAATGAATATCATAGTATTTGAGGTTGTCGAATCGTGACGGTAAATTGATAACGGTATGGACTTACAAGTAAAGTGAAATCGAGTTTGGTCGATGTATCTATGTATAATTGTATAGGAAAGTACGTCAATATAAATGTATGTGTGATTTCCGATATAATATGGTATATAGTTTACGAAGCGGTTACTTCCTTTTTAGACTGGAAGGACAGGTTTGATGAAAGGACAGTAACTTGTTCGAGTTATTCTGGTAGTATAGGAGCAAGTGATATTTTGGTTGTTTTCTCGATCGATTTTATATCTGGTAGGTGATAATGTAGTTTGATAAAACTTTTTGAGTATGTGATTCGATTTCAATAACATTTCTTATTGAATACTAGTTATTGTTTGGTACAATTAATTTGTTTTTTAAAATAAAAAAGTTTTATATTTTATAATTATTATAAATTTACTTGTTTTGCTATTAATTATAAAGTCAACTTGTAAATTGAAATGAAAGGAATTAATGTGAATATATACATCTATACGTTTTTGCTCAATTAAAATCCTTGAGTATAGATAACTGTTTGCAATTTATATACGCATGAATGGAGAGAGTAAGATAAAGAGCCTCTGGTATAGAAAATTAATCTCTGCTTTTCATAATTCGCATTTTCAACCTTGTTAATTCAATGAAAATCTTTAATTTCAATCGTATATATGTTAAAACTAACTTCCTTTTAACTATTTTTATTTTATTCACATTATTAAGCAGAATATTGTATAATTTGTATTTTTTTTTATACTCCTTTATAAATTTAATACTCCTTTGTATCAAAATAATTGATATGATTTTATTTTATAATAATTTTTAAAATATAATACACGCATGATTAGATAAAATATCAATGTGTGTCATATGACTTATTTATAAACCATGACTTTATCAAATTATGTGTTCATATTAATTATCATCACTCATTAGACCAAAATCTAATCACATTAATTTAATCTTTATTAAGAAATTAGACATTTGGATAAAAGCTAGAATTTAATGTTAATTATAATTAGCTTTACGACGATTTCATGTGATTTACGAACTTTCCATGACCGACGTTAACAAACGGATTCGTGCTGCATTTGGTAAACGAGAGAACGTGTTTTTGTCTATAGTCACGCAAATGCGTTAACTTACTTGTTTTGACTGATATGAAAATTTTGAATTTCAAGCTTATCAATTTGTTGGATCGATGGAAACAGGTCTTCATTTTGATAGCGATGAGTATATTAAAATATTGTATTTCATAAATTAAACATAAATTAATATTTTAGAATATTTTGAACAAAAAAAAAACAAAAGATTTTTTGTTATTTAATTAAATTTGAAATGTAAACAATGAAATAAATTAACATTACTTTTAAAAATTTTGTTAATACTATTAATAAGAGAATTGTGCTCTTATTCATTTAATATATTAATATACACTTATAATTATTATTTTTATGTTTAATAAAATTAATTAATTATCAAACAGTATAATCAAACTAAAATCTTTCCATTATTAATAAATTTTAATGTTCTCAGGATACAAAAATAAATAATCACAAAATTAATTCTTAAAATTTTCCAATACTGACACTCAAAATAATATACTTCCATAAATATCCCCGCACTTTTTTAAATATAATATTTATTACAAATAATTATAATCATTTTAAAGTAGCATCAAATTCCAAATTCATCTGAAAAAACACTTATCACACCACAATCATATCACCAAGATTTTTTTTACGCTGAAAAATCCATAAAGAAAACACATGAGACGAATCGATATCAGTATTTACTTACTCAAACCCTACGATCAAGAAACTTCATATTTACATTTCCCTTACATTCGATCTTTGCACTTGATTTTTTTCTTTCTATTTTACTTTCCATGGAATATAAAATAAACTTTCCACAAATTTAACTTATATAGTCCATCTACAGCCAAGCTTTCTTCTTTCTTCTTGGTACTAAAAAACTCGCGTATCGCTCTCTGACGGATTGGTTTGCTCTCAATAAAAAAGAAAAAAAAAACTAAAAAGGACAGCTTCATGAAAAAGGAGAGAATTAAATCTATAAGCCGTTCGGATCCTCTAGACTGGCAAGTATAGAGTAAAAAAAAAAAAGAAAAAGAAAGCAAACGAGAACAGCTTCTCTTTCTCTTTTCTCGATGCTGCTCCTTTTCTTGAATCTTTTATGCACGTTTCTTCTTCCGTTGCTCTTTTTTTTTTTTTTTTTTAGGGGAGTTGTGCGCTTCTCGTATATTTGCTTTTGATTTATTCTGCTTTAAATTAATGACGAGACGTAGTTATTTCGTATGCCTTTTTCTTTTCTCCTATTTTTTTTTTTTTTTTTTATTCAAAGGTTAAAATACATGACTCCCCTGGTCTTGTGTTTGAACTTTTAAATTACTGGAGTGTAAATAGATTTTTAATGTCAATTGAACTTTGAGAAATATAGTATTGACTAAAATTATTAGATCGTTTTTCTTTTTTATTTTTTTAAAAAATTTGAAAAACTATTTAATTATAAGTGTTTGATAACATTAAATTTATTTTTTTTTCTTTTCATTTTATACAGCTTTAAATAAATAAACGATATAAATCTTTTGGAAAAGCTTTTCAGTTTGATTAGTTTAATGTACGGTAGACTCGTTTTCTCTTCACTTACAAAAAAGTTTTGGCCCAACTATTTGCTCAACTTTCTTGAGAAAAGCGCGAGAAGGAGATGGAGAAGGTGGAACAGCAGCAGGTCAAATTTTTTTAAATTAAACTTTACAGCTTGCGCTTTCAAGGAAAAATTTACTAATACCATTTGAGAGATATACTCTTTCTCTCTCTCTCCGCAGCTACAATTTTTATTTTTGTTACTTCATTCCTTCTTCCTACCGTTACATTCCTACAACGTCTACTGATGAGACTTTTTACCAACTTTCTCTCACACTCGTACTGTACTTTTCTTCTTCTGCTACTACTGTTGAACTTTTTTAAAACTTTTTATGTTTATCTATTAACGTTGTCTGTTAATGAAAAAAATTTTTACTTTTCTTAAAAACACGAATATAACATGATCGAGATAAGTGGTGCAAATATAACAATGTTAGTTAATTATATATTTAAGATAATGAGTTTAGAAAAGAAAAAATTTTATTTTTAAATCTCAAGTTTTTATCATTTATATTTTTAGTAATGAGAAAATTTAATTAATGCAGTATTATTTAAAAAAAAATAATCAATAAAATACATTAAATCTACATTAAGAAAACATCTTTTTTGATTTATAAATAATTCACATATCATATAAATATAACTTTCTTATCCTTCAACAATTATTTTTCATTTCTCACTAAACTCAGTAGATCATATCAAGTTATGGTCAGACACTCTCTTTTTTTTTCCATCAAAAACAAAACATCCTTCACCAAATCCATATAAAACTTTTTAACAAATCCTCTAAACTCAACCACCAAATAGCAATTTCAAATCAATCGAAAATACTAACACTCACATACACATCCTTAAAAAGACATACACACACAACTACTAGTATCAAAAAGAGGCGTGTTACACACAATACTACAACTACTGATTTATAACAAAACGTAAAAGCAGTTTATTATCAGCAGACGCAAGCAACAGAGGCGTTGTGCATGCGTGAAATTGGGAAAATGCTAACGTTAACGCGAATTTCACGTATTTCTCAACCACCATCTGAATTTTTTTTTTTTTTGCGATTCGATTTTATATGTGTATATGTAATGTGGTAGTATGGTAGGAAAGAGAAAAAAAAAGAGGAGAACGATGGATTTACTTGTGGTTATAGTATATAATACGATGGAGTAAGTTTGGGATTTAGGGACTATTTGGAAAAGTAAAGAAAGTAAGGGAGAAAAGAGGGGGGGGGAGGGGGTATGTGAAGATGAATCAGTTTTCGATACGAGCTGTTTATCTTGAAATCGATCGATCAATTATTGGAGGGATACTTGGATGATACAATAAATTTTCATTGTTTTCCCCCTATTTTATTTGTTTGATAAAAATATTATACTGGTAGTTATAGTTACTTTTTTTATTTATTTTTTTTATTTCGTATTAAAACGTTCTACTTTAAATACAGTTTAGTATTTAAATAATACGATAAGAAGGTTGACAACATAATTAGTTAATTGTACTTTATATGAAAGCTATAACAATCTAATATACGTTAAAAGCTTTTGACCTACATTCTAATTATTAATTGTACAATGTATTTGCATTATGTACGTACTATTTTTATAATAATTTATATTTATTTTACGCATAAGTACAAATGATATATCTGTACATTAATTCCATTTTTATCAATCTACAGTATTATAAACGTCAGTTGTTAAACTTTCTGTTTTTTTTCTTGCTTTGGCATATGTATCATTATATGTATATATAAGAAAATAAAAATTATGTGACTTTATCACGGAGAGCTCGTTTCATTATACATTAATATTCAGAAATATAACATAAATGTTAACTGCAATAAATACGTCACGGCAATGCGGTATTTAATAGTAGTTTTCCTCTCTCTCTCTCTCTCTCTCTCTCTCTCTCTCTCTTTCTATGCGGCTAAATGCAACAGGTTTTTTGGCGGGCTTCTCTTTTATAAGTAGAAAAGTTCTCTCTCTCTCTTTTTCTCTTTGCAAGGTAGATATAATACTTGGTAGTACACTTTTTTTTCTTACTTACCCATCTTTTTTTCGCAAAACTTTTTCATTACTCATCGTAAAGAGCAGTTAAGTACTTTTGATTTATTTTATATAATGAATTATTATGTTTTTTGTAAAATAATATAT
>JAPYZE010005336.1:0-11552 GCA_030522805.1 Leptomastidea abnormis | reverse complement strand
TTTCATTTGATATAAAGTATCGATCTATAAACATTAAAATAGATTTTGAATACCCAAGGTACAAACCTGTCACATAATTGAAAGAATGACCCATATATTGGACGCTATATTTTCATCGTAATGCAACAAAGCGTCCAAAATTTAAAGCTTATAATTATGTATATAATAGCGTCCAACACTTACAAAAATCAGTAATACTTCTGATATTTTAGTTCCTAAAAATACATGTACTTGACTATTTGTTAAAAATATTTGGTAATATATATTCAAAAGAAATTAAATCCAAGAAATGGAAAATATAAAGCTAAGAAGCACATTCAACAAACGTTGCATTCCAATAACTGCTGCTGTTGCACGTCAATCCAAGGTGGTAAGGGAAAAGTTGGAGGCGCGGAAGGAAAACAGCAATGAAAATTCGGTAAACGAGAAAGACAATATTATAACGATAGGTTTAAGAGGTAATGCCCTTGAGAAGATAATCCAGTGGTGTGAACACCATAAAGATGATATAATTAATCCAGAGGAAGAAGAAGAATGTTACATTATAAGTTTAACACAATTGCAGATTGAAGATATGCCACTTTGGGATGAGGATTTCTTCAGAGTTAGTTTTGTTAAATTATGTTTTTTTTATAAATGAAAAAAAAGATTTTTCTTCACAAAAATAAATCATTAATACTATATATGTATTTAAGAAATTCTCAACAAATATTTAGTATATATTTAAATATAACTATATTTTTTAATTTTAATTTACAGCTACACAACTTGCGACTGCTTATGGAACTCATTTGTTCTGCAGAAGAATTAAAAATACGAAAAATGTGGCTTTACGCAAAAAAATCTTACGGAATGATAATGACAAGCAAAACTGGAGAACAAATGAGACGATTAATGAGATTGGACTACGATAACGAAGTGGGTAGTCCCAAAGCTGCCTGATTTTACTATTACAGCATTTTTAAACATTTTTTTTTTTTTTTATTCATTTCATTTATTTTTTATATTTTATTCTTTTTTTATAAAGTCGATTTGATAGTTTTCTGAATAAAATAAGTGTATTTGTAAGTCTTTTATATGATCATACTTTTTGCAACTGACTAAATAAATAAATAGATAAATATACCTGTATGAGTGATTTTTTGTCAACAAGTAGCACTATAATTTTTTGACCCCCTATTTTTATTGGTATATATTGTGTTCTATGGTGTAAAAACCTGAAACCCAAATTATTTCAGATTTTTTGGACCTTGCTTATTTTTTATTACATTCAATTTTATCATAGAAGCATTTTTATTATAGATGCATTTTAGCAAAAAATTGTAAAAATACACATTTGTTAAAAATTGCTTCTACTTTAAAACAATCTTATTTACAAGTCACGTCCAAATCATTTATAAGTCATTTTTATGATTATTAATCTAAAACAGTCGATTACAAAAACCGATCTAAGTTTTTATTTCAGGAATTGCACTAAAAAGACGGTTTTTTTAAGTAACAAAAATATCTCCCATAGTTTCAAAATAGGCTGAGAAATATAGAATTGTAAAAATTTTTAAAAAAATGCAAAAATAAGCTTAATTTTATAGAGTATAAGGTGTATAACTTATAATTGAGGAAATTGTATGTTGGTCAATATTTTATTGTGATTACAGAAGATAAATTAGGTCGATTGTTTTATTAAATAAGATAAAATAATATTTTTGTTTTGAGAAAACGAAATATAGGACAGAGATTGATATTGAACTAAATATTATCAGGGACAATAAATTGTTATCAGATAAAAAAGAATTTTAGGTATCTATTTAAATTTAATTTGTAAAAAAAATTTATTTTCATGCTTACAAAAATAATCATTTATCAAAGTTGTATACTATTACATTTATATTTTCTTTATACTATATATTACATATACATAATTGCAGTTAGATTATAATCATTGTAACGTTTTCAAAACGTATATATTTCATACAAAAGTAGAAAAAAAGGAAAAAAAAGAAATTTTAAAACTACGTTAAATGGCAGAATTATGTAAATTTTACACTTAATCGTAAAAAACGAGATAGACAATTAATTCCAGTATTGATCATACCACAAATAAAAAAAATTATCTCACTGCTACATACTTCCCGGCATTTATACAACTTTCTCAAATATTACATCACCATAAACTATACACTTTCATCACACACAAATCAAATATCCAAATCAATTAAACTCCACTCTCTCCATTTAAACTTCTACGAGTACTGTTTCCTAATAGCCTTAGCAATTGTCAAAAGCTGCATATTACTTGTTCCTTCATAAATTGTTCCAATCTTCACATCCCTGTAAAATTTCTCCTGCGGATAATCAGTAGTAAATCCAACTCCACCCATGAAGTCAATACACTTAGCAGCAACCTTCTGTGCTATTTCAGATGCATAATACTTTGCCATAGCAGCTTCTTTCATAACATCCTGTTTAGCATCGACCAGCCTAGCTGCATTGTAAACCAAAAGTCTTGCACACTCAACTTCTGTTACCGCCTAAAATAAAAAACACCATTTAATTATAATATTCAAATTAATGTAACAATCACTCATATCAATAAAAACAAAATTTTATACCTTAGCAATTTGTTGCTGCATCATTTGAAATTCAAAAATCTGTTTGCCAAACTGTTTGCGTTCAAGTGTATAAGGTATTGTAGCATCGAGTGTACCTTGAGCAATACCAATCATCTGAGCACCAATTCCAACTCTGCCTTCATTCAAAAAACCAGCTGCATACTTGTATCCTTTACCAAATTCACCTAGAATGTTTGATTCTGGTACTCGTACATTTTCAAAACTCACCATACATGTACCTGATGCTTTGATACCTGTGTATTATAAAAAATTGTTGTTTAGACACATGATTTGTATTAATATATAATTTTGATAAAAAAAATGTGTATAATTACCAAGTTTACTTTCCGGTTTAGCAACAGTCAATCCAGGTGTATCCCTTTCAACAAAAAAAGTAGTTATACCACGATAACCAGCTGATGGTTCAGCATTAGCGAATACCAAAAATAATCCTGCTATGTCAGAATTTGATATCCACATCTTAGAACCATTGATCACGTATTCTGAACCTTCACGACGAGCTACAGTCTTTAAAGAGAAAGCATCTGAACCTGAACCTGGTTCGGTCAAACAGAAACTACCTGCATACTCGTTTGCTAATTTTGGTAGATATTTCTTTTTTTGTTCTTCTGTGGCTACCTGTAAAAAACATATTTTTTCTTATATTTATTTTTCAGTGTAATTTTTTGAAATAGTAAATTAAAGTTTGGGTGAGAAAGTTGTGAGATAAAATAAAGTATAGTGATGGACTGACGTAAGGGGATAAGCTGCGGTGATAAGTATAAGCTGTGTATCGGCTGATTGACAGAAAAAAAAAATTGCTCGACTTTTTTATTTTGCATATCTCGCTCGTTATGTAAAATATAACTAATTGCTGATTACCGTACAAAGTATGTATAAGCGTACGATAATTTTTATTATCCCCACCTCCCTCAATTAAACTTCATTACAATTTTCCCAAAATTAAAAAAAAAAACCCATCAAAAAATAAATAAATAAAAAAATCATCATACCTTCTTAACAAGAGAATTCACCAGCGTATTATGAATATCCACCAGCGCCCCTACCGAAGCATCAACTTTTGACAATTCCTCAACAGCCAATATAGTTGTTAAAAAATTTGAACCGGTACCATCATATTCAACAGGTACTTCCAAACCCATTAAACCATTATCAAATAATTTTTTAAGCAAACCATCATCAATTTTACCATCTTTTTCCATTTTTCCTACAATTGGTAATATTTCATCCTTAGCCAATCTTGCAACTGTTTCTTTCATCATTTGTTCATCTTCGGTTAAATGAGTTAATGGTGGATTATTATTACACGTTGTACTTGTATGTAATAATCTACGTGTTGTTGATGGTAATTTTCGGCTTAGTATACGTACTGGATTCATTTTTCTTTTTTTAATTGATTATACTTTGTGGTATACTATGCTAGAAAAATAAAATAAAATAAAATGTTTACACACTTGAATTTATATGTATGATCGATTACAAAAGGATGTACCTAATATATATATATCGTTATCTGTTTTTGCTTGTGAGTTTACGAGAGTATTAAGAAAGATAACGTACAAAACATTATATTGTGTTTGTACTCTTGAAAAAAAAAAGAAGATAATGATAACAATCTTTGGATAAATAGTGATAAGTGTTAATCTTAAAAGCTTTCGCGATTTTAACGTGTCCGGGGGGCTCGAAAGTTTATTATATTTGATGTTGATTGTGTATATATATATATATATATATATATATATATATATATCTGTAAATATAATGTGTGTATGTGTCAGTTATTTATTGGATTTTAATCTATATGTGTTATTTGGTGTTTATTGTATATGACAAGAATTTTCTATTATGTATTATCAATTGCTATATGTTTTTCAGATTATACTATGTGACGTCGTTTGATTACGTACATAATCGGATTTATTTTTCTTCTTTTTTTTTCATTATAAGTAATGAGATTTAGTCTAGTTTAATTTAAATTTTATAATTTATATGATGATAAATTTATGCAGATTTAACGGTTAATAATTATATAGATAATAAATTAGTTTTGTCTTTGACTTTGAAATTTTTTTTTCTTCTTTTTTTTTTATAAAAATTACTACACTGGTTGAGTTTTATCTATATAATGATGAAGTGCGTGCGTAGACCGATCACATATAGTACAAAACAACAAAGATAATATATAAACTCGGAAATAAGCAAGTTAGAATTATGAGATTACGTGATTATATTGTGAATAAATCGGATTTTTATATTCTTATATTTTTTTTTAGGAAAAATTGAAATTTGTTTTATTTGATTGACGTAACGAAATATGTAATTTTTAGATACAAACACAACATATGTTTCAAATTTATTGAATTATTTATATTTATCATAGATAATTACGTAATATTAATATTATAAATTCTTTTCTTTTTATTCAAAAATATCAAAATAAAAATTATTCAATTTTTCATATATTTCAGATTCTCTATTTTTCTTCTTTGAAAAAACCAGAAAACACAACGTAAATTCGACCGTTACATAAAATCGTTGAAAGTATTTATTAAGTAAAAACAGAAGAAAAAAAATACACGGTCAAACCTCCTTGACAAGTAATATGTCACAAACACGTATATTCGTACTCGTTTACTTAACTTTTATTTTTCAATATTTTTCGTATACCTATACCCACGTATAATATCACGTTATGTTGAAATTTTTCAAATACCAATATTATACTTATTTTTTTCACAATAAACAAACCAACACTAAAAATCACATTACTATTAATAAGAAATTTAATATCAAAATAAATCACAAAAATATACCTAATAATTAAATCAAAGTATCGATCGATCGTTCAATTTCTCAACAAAATTAAAAACTTATCGTAACTAGTAAAAAAAACAATTTTTCAACAAACAAAAGCTGATACACTTACATATGCAAAATCAACAAAAATCTGCGTATAGGTACACCTTATTGAATACACGTATATATATATAGGTATATATTTATACTCCCGCGATGGGTCGTGCGGGAGATCGAAAGATCGACTGATGGCGAGAAAGAGACGTGAAACAGATATGAAACTTCGGTGACGGGATATATATGAGTAGTGTATAATCTGGTTTATTGGTAGGGATAGAATGAATATTTCTTTCCCCTCCTCTCTCTTCTCTCACCTTTTTTTTCCACTCACTATAACATATATGTATATCTCTTTGGAGTAATTTCGGCTGTTTAACTTTATATATAGGTGTATCAATATTGATGTTGTAAATTTTTTTTTTGTGCTTTGATAAAGCTTGAAAAAAATAAAGCTTATAATTGTAAAATTGTTATGCTTAGCGTAATTTTAATTATTAAATTTTTATGATTTATAGATTTGACTAATAAAATAATAATAAAAAAAAAATAAAAACAAACCAAATACGATAAAATAATAATGTTGTTATACAGAATACCGATCTGATTGACGGACAACCTATAACTGGAGCTGTACACGGAAAACCCTAAACACGGCTGAGCTCGGTGCGCCCCCATAGACCCACGCTATATAAATCTCGTCTCTTGGAATGTTATTCCAGTTTTCACTCTCTATCTTTCTCTTTCTTACAGACACGTATTATTTTTAAGTGTGTAAGGAACAAAAATTTTGGTTTATTAGGATATGGCTTAATATGTTTGGTATACCAAATGTAAATTAAACAGGGCTTTAGACATACGCTTGTTATAAAAAATGATAAATTTATGCAAAAATACATTTTAAAATTTTAAATTATTGAATAAAATGATGTTTAAATAAATTATAAGATGTAAAAGACAAAAATTTTATTACATGAAATAAATAGCATTAGCCATCCAGAACTTTCCACAATTTATTTTTCGTACTTCGACTTTTTATAAGCTTAATTATAATAGGTATAGATGATGACTTATAATTTTATTTATTTCGTCTTTTTTTTTAATAAATCTAAATAATAAGATTTAAAGATAAAATAATTGCTTTCTTTGTTTGTCAAAAATTATAAGATAAAGATCGAAAAACATTTTTAAAACTATTTACGTATGCACGATATTGTTATATATTAAATACGTACATACATGTCATCACGCGATCTTTTACAAATTCGTTTGACGTTTTTACCAAAAAAGATAAAATTATATTAAAAAAGAAAGAATTTGAGTAAACCAAAGACAAGAGATAAATATGTCATTTCAACAGCTGTATAAAGATTAAAAATTTTTTCTTTTTTTTTTCGTTTTTATATATTACATTTTATCTACACGCAATGGTTGTATATAAGTGTCTTTTATGGCTTATAAATGAGTTGAAATTTCGTGGAACAAAATTTAGCGATATGAAAAATAAAGACTTAGAGATTAAAATATGGAAAATATTGAGGGGAAAAGATGAAAGAAATTTTTTTTTTTGGTTGATAATTAGCAACTAAGTCAATTTTGATAAATTGAAGCTGATTATCTGAACGTAATGATCGGTTAACTTAAAATATGTTATGAATCAGAAGTATGATAACTATTTTAATTATAATTATTAATCTAAAAATGCAAATATGTAAAAATGACATTATTGTCATCAAGGAGCGTTGGGTTTTAATAGCGTGGGTAAAGTCATTAAGGAGCGTTGAGGTTTAATAGCGTGGGTATATTAAGCTAGTTCTTTTCCACTCGAAAACTAAAATTTGACTTTTTTTTATAAAAAGATAAATAAGAACGAAAAAAATTTTTCTTTTTAATATTAAAGAAATGAGATGTATGCATCTTTTGATTGCTTTTATTTTTGAATACAAGTTTTTTTTTAATTGAAAATTTTTTTTTACAAATTAATTTTGTCTATATAGCAATTTAATTCACGATTTTAATAATAAACGATCTCAATGGTTAAAAACATATAAGAAACTTTTGCATGTCTGATAGGAGTTTTGCAAAAAGCTAAAGTCGCTTTAGTTTCGAGTAATGAATTCTTTTACTTTAAAAAACTTGTCAAGCCTGTTCAAGACAAATTTTTTTATTTTTTCTCGTTTTAATGTACGATGGAAAGATCAAAAATTCGATACAGATCAAAAACTGGTATCATTAATATTATTTACGAGGTTCATTCTAGACTGGATTTATTAATTTTTTATTTTTTATATTCTATCTCGAAAAATTTAAATATTTCAACAAAAAAGGTAAATAAAAAAATTATTGATAGATAGGTGTGATAGTTTAAATGATAATTTTTATGATTCAGCAAAAATTGGGTTAATGGTAATTTTTTAAATAATAGAACAAAAATTTTACAAACAGTTCTTATTTATTATCTCTTTGTTTATCTTTGTTTAAATTATATTTTGTATTTATTGTTTAAGTAACATAGCATACCGTTAAACTAAATTTTAAGTCTTACATATCAATAATAAAACTAAAAATAAGAAATGTACAGAGAAATCAGTTTCCACAAATATTTTTAAGTAATTTGTGAGTGTGTGGCATATTATAAGAGCACTTTATTCATAATACTTATTTCAATAGTAATCTATCATTAAGTCTTTACAACTTCCGCATAAATGCATGAGAAAAATAAGTTGAGATATTGGTGTGAACTGGGAAAATAATTTATACTATCGTACAGTGAGTAAGATAAGTGTTTACGTCACTAAACAATGTAACTCTTGCTAACTTGTGATATTATGATACAAAAAAATTTTGTAACCAAAAAAATATTAATCAGTAGATTTGTTAAAATTGAAAATAGAAAAAGTAAAATATTTAAAATACATTTTAAATATTGGAATAAACATTATTCTCTTAAATGAGATGAGCAAATTATTGTTGCAATTTTTAAGCTTTGACATTTTTAATAAAAATAATCTGATAAGACTTTGTATGAGTGTACAAAAAGATTAGTGACAAAATACATAAATTTAAAAACACACAATATCTCGTAAAACAAAAGATGTTCTACAAAATTCTATAAATTATCATTTCAATTAAAATGCAAAAAAATCTAGATTAATTATATGTACATTCTAAATCTACATCACATGTACACATTTTGAACTATAGTAAGGGACAGAATGTAAGAAAATTTTCAATTACATACAAGAGTAGTAATTGAAAATTTAGTTTTGTACTAGAATATTTTTACAGATACGATAATTTGTAAATTGTTCCCATGACTTTACTACATTTATGCAAAATTTTTTATTTAAACTCTTTAATTATTATAATTTAACGCTTATTACGGTATCAGTTATAAAAATAGAACAGCTTATAAAACTTTAAATTTATGTAAATTAAATATGCTATTAGTGTAAAATGAAAATTTGAGTTTAAAAATACAAAAATGTAAAATAAAAAATTTTTTAGTACTATTTTTCTTCACACCACTCAGTTTCTTTGAGAACCTGCTCTTCTTCTTGTGCTGAGAAGTCTTTCTTTATATTAAAAGTCTTACGTATTTCGTCCGGCGTTTTTCCTTTGATCATGTTCGCCACAGTTTTACATGAAGTATCCAGAAGACCTTTAATGTCCAAATAATTGGATGCCAAAATCAATTCAAATAATGTTCCTTGGTCGACCTGTAAAAATAAATTATATGTACTTTTAAAAAGTAGTACTTTAAGTTAAATTACTAATTAAGAATAAAAGTAGCTTCTAATAAATTAGTAACAATAAATGATTACCTTCAAAAAATTATCGTCCCACTCGCATATGTCATCAGTTCTCTTCTCGAGATTCTCATCCTCGTTGACAGGTGGATCATTTTTGTGGTAAGAACACCACTCAAGAACTTTCTTGAGAACAGAACCATTGACATTTGGTAAAGGAATAGGTTGATCTGCTTCGTCCTCCGACATACCCAAATCTGCCAACATGGTCTTGATTGTCATCGAGCATTCAGCAACCTTGACTTCAACAGTAAAAACTTGTCCGTCGTTGGACTGCAATTTGATCGTCTCCAACTAAACAAACAATTCAACAAATCATTAATTTTTATTTTAAAAAATGCATTACAATTGTTTTTTAGACTTTTAAATTCTAACAAAGAATTATCAATGTATGAATATACAAAGAATGACAGAAATTGAGACAACAAAATTAACATTTTTAAATTTAAAAACTAATAATTAATGATATTCATCATATATTAAACAAATTAAACTTTTTATCTTAACGCAAATCAGATAAGATAACAATGAAAACATTAAACAATCAGTAGAAAAAAAGAATAGCGTTTCTTAGAAATGTAAAACTAACCTTCTTTGCGTCCATTTTCAAGCGTGTACTTTGAAACCTTTATCGAGATTGACAAAAATCCTCACCAAGAGAGTAAAAAGCGTTGGACAACCTTCTTCAACAAAGGCCTTGCCGCAAATAAATGCGTAAAATCTTTCAGACTGTGTCGAATGATTCTTAAACCGGTAAAATCCTGCAACTCAACGACGCCAATGGATGGAGACTAACGACTATAACCTCTTGACTTGATGGAACAAAAACAAAGCGCGCAGCGCGTGTGCGTCTATTTCGTCGGAAGCCCAAAGAAAGAGTGAGACATGAGAGACTTGAAAAATGAAATGGCTTTTTCTAATCTAACACTCCTCGTTAGCGTCAGGCCGCAGGCGTCGTAGCGGGCTTTTTCGGTATGACGGTATAGGTATGAGATATGTGTAATACTGTATATATCTATTACATCTAATATATGTATATATAGGTGTAGAAATAGTATAGTAATGGAATGGAAAAAAGGGGAGGAAGTGGGATGACAGGATGACGCTTTGCCGAACGTGAATTCAGGAGGGCGGAAGGGCAAAGAGGGAGAGAGGAAGTTTTAGGAAATTTACCGGCTTGATTTACAAACTTTTAGAAAAAAAAGTGTGATAGTTTTGTTGTTGGTATAAAATCGAAAAGAAAGAATAATTATTATAAACAAATTTTAATTTAATATTGAGTAAATAAAATATTTAAATATTAATTCTATACAATTATAAAAGCTATTGAACTATTGATATATAGATTATAATTTATTTATGTTATTGAAATATATACAATGAAATCGAACACGTGTAATCGTATTATTTACGTGTGCTGAAAAATATAGCCAATTTGAATGATGATGATAACATCTCTATAACAAGAAATTTTAAGAAATTTTATTTTGTCTCTTTCTCTCTCACTCTCTTTATCTAATTAGGTCTATATTCTACATGTATATAAAAACGCGGAAGCTCTGATTTTCATAGGTATGCATATAGGTACATACATATATAGAAAGTTTATTCAACGTTTCTAACTCTTTTTCTCATTATAAATCTGTATATACCTATTTGAAATATAAATTATTATATTTAACTATGTATCATTATTAAAAAAAACTGCTTTTCAACAATTTAAAAAAAAAAGTAAATTATATAATTAAATTCTTTTTTGTTTTTATTTAATTTCAATATTTAAAAAAAAAAAAATAATAATTCATAAATCTTAAAAAAAAAAAAAATAAAAAAAAGTAAATTTGTTGAAACTTATTTATTTTATGCTACAATGAATCAAAGAGAATTTGAGATAATATTGAACAATTTTAAACTTCATGAACACATAAGTAACATTTTTCTTATAAATGTGTAGATTTTACTTTAATATGAATCAAATTTTACTTTATTTAATGTTTATTTATTTCAATCACGATCGTCCGAAAGATCTAAGTTATCAAAGGATAAATCTAAAGCATCGTTAGACTCTTGATTTAACGAATGCTGTTCTTCTTCTTCGTTATAGTGTAGATTGCAATCAAATCATTTATTCCCATTTTTATGGCAGCAACTTTTAGCAATGTCTTTTTGTTGAAATTTCTTTGCTGTAATATATGTTTATGAAAAATAGTTTATTGATATAAATGAAATAGGAAAAAAATATACGTGTGGATATATATAT
>JAPYZE010005335.1:0-15846 GCA_030522805.1 Leptomastidea abnormis | reverse complement strand
ATCTAGGAAGCTTCTTTAATCTTTTATGACACTCGTATGAGAGCAAAAGTAGAGGCACTTTGGACTCTTAAGATCCCCTCACAAGACTATCTTTCTCTTCTCCCTTTCATTTTTCTTTTCCTCGCGTACAAATACTTTTCTCTCCCTGTTGTCATATAATTGGCGTTTAATCGCGAATAAATAACTAGTGTTACTCTTGAAAAACCAAGAAATAAAACTGCCGTTATATACGCTTTATTTTCTTCCCTCTTATATATAAATGTATACTTCCACGTACTTGTCACTCACACTTTAACTATATATGTACATATATACATGTAACTCTGTCTTTTATTTACCGCAACTCGAAATACATGTCTCAAGCGATACCGCGTCGAGATAATATTCCATTCAAGCTTGGTTCTCGAGTTATATCCCTCCTTTTATTTTTCTTTCTTACTCTCTTCCGCTCGAGAAGTAAAACCGTGATAAAAGATTATAAAGGAAAAACTTTACGCTGGTAAGCAAATAATAAAAAAAGGTCGACCCACGTGCCGGTAAAAGTTCAAAGGAAGACTTAGCAATGGGTACAGAAAACAATTTTTTTTTCTGTTTGGCACTTTTGAATCTTTTGTTTGAAGTGTTGCCAACGAGACGATTTGATTACCATAGCTTTTAAAAAAGATCTATATTAAACTTACGCTTGGGAGAGGGTTACAAAATTTCGTCGTTTTGTAAGATGAGAACGAGTGAGAAAGAGAAAAGATGTTCTTATCAAGTGTATTATTAAATAAAAAATCACGTGTCCACGAGGTAATAACTCTGATGAAAGAAAAAAACAAAATTTCAAAGATTCGAATCTTTTAGATAAAAGAATTTAGTTGGACCAACAAAGCGTTCTTTTAAACGTCACGAGTTGGACAATAAAAAAGAAAAAAATGGCAGAGAAGGAAACGCTTTTCTTTGATCTTACATCCCACGTGGAACATATATAGTTGTACACTGTGCTTCAAAAGTAAGAGACTGCTAGCATGATTTTATATCATAAGCTATATTTTACCCGGCTTTCGATCATCGTTATATCGTGGAAGGTCAAGAAATATTTCCAAGCTTTTATATATCTATCTACATATTTATAATAGTAAAAAGATGGCACATACATAACGTGTGTATGGCTGCCTTCGGGCAAGTAGCCGACGATATACAGATAAATGAAAGCCCGAGTGTGCAGCAGCAGGCCGCATGGCGCGACGCCAGAATAGTTGGCATCTTTTTCGTTCTCTCTTTCTCTCTCAAGTGCGTTCTATGGAGGCACTCGAGAGAGTAACCAAAAGAGATAAACCTGAGAGAAAGAGAGAAAAAGAGGAAAACGCACCACCCACATCGTCCTAATCCGAGAGATCTCTCGAGGAAGGCCTCAAAAATATTCGGACGTTCCGGATGCTTTTAAACCTCCTCCTTCCTTTTTTCATCAACCACGCGCATAAAAGGTTATACGGGAGTCCAACGCTCGCGCGGATTTTGTATATCGCGCGGCATCTATTTCCTATTCATGAAACGTATGTGTATATATATAAAACGTGCGAGAGAATTGCGACTCGCGAGCGCAGAAATGTAAGATGGCAGACGGGAGATAAGCAGCCGAGCCTTTCCTTCGCCAACAAACCACTGGACTCTCTTTTACTCTCTCGGAAGTAGGCTGCTATGCGAGTAAGAGAGACCCGTTATCGCGAGACTATACCTCTCCTTCCTGTTCTCAACACCATTCTGCTGTGCCTGGTATTTTAATTAGAACATGAAGGTCGCTACAAAATTTTGAGATTAGAGTGGCTTATGAATGCTTTTTAACTATTCTTTACGTAGACTGGTTAGCGAATGGAATGCATTTTTTTTTATTTTCAACGTACAGTTAGGTGTTATGAATACAGAAAAATATTTTTATCTTATCCAATACTTATTCAGTAGTAGAAAAAATTTTGAAATAATTTTTGCATGACAAGAGATAAATAACGGAGATAATGTGGAGTGTTATTATTTTCTGAGAACTATAGGAAGATTCAAGGATACTATTTATCATAAAAAGAAAAAAAATTTACAGAGATTCATCAAATTCATAAAGCTGCGAGAAACCGGTATTTTGCAGGGTCCAAAACATAATAAAGCCACGACTGACGGTTTATAAATCAGCAAGAGCTTTGAGATTATTACGAGTCTATAAAATCCGAAGATTCTCGGTACGTTGGGTGTATAAACATATAAATGCAAGTGTAACAAAAAAGAAAAACTACAGTTCTCCAAATAGACGACGATTTTAGAAACGCTATAATTCAAGAAATTGATGATTCACAAGACGCGAATGAAAAAGATAGAGCTCATAATAATAATACGTCAATCTATATTTACCCACAAAACAATTTAAAATTAGTCCGAACTCCTACAAGCTAAAGTACACTAGAAGCCGACCTTTAGACGTTTAACCGACCGACTCACGTTTATGTCTCAAGCAGTGCAAGGGTTTGTACACAAACACAAAAAAAGAGTGTGTAAGAAAAAAGGGGCGCGTTCTCGCACGGGCCAAAGCCGAAAACGAGAAAAGCTATACCTAGTATATGCATACTGTCAAAGGGAGAGAAATCATAAGTTCTTCGAGAAGTGCCTTCACCCCCCCATCCCACATGTTTTCCTCCCTTTTGCACGGCTACTCGCGTATGATCCCAGACTTGCAAACGGGTAAAGGCTCTGTCGCTGCCACCACCGCGTGTCTGAACTCTTGAGCTGTTCTGTGACGTTTAGCCATCGTGGCAAACGTCGCCGGAAGGGAGTCAGTCAAAGGCGGCTCTCCAACTCTGTCTCCCTCTCTTTTTATCTTGGCGTTTTCCTACCGCCTCGTGGCCCAAAGAGACTTACTCCGTGACTTTCTCCACTGTTATAGCTCTCGTGAGTTCTTTTTTTCTATCCACAAGTGTCCTGCGAACCTTGTCGGCAAAACTTTACTGCGCTCTCAGTTTTTTTTTAACTCTTCTACTTTTTTCTTTCGATTTTCTCTTTTAATAATCATATTTGTATTTTGCCTTAAAACCAAAAAAAAAAAACCAAAATGTAACTCGACAAACTAGTTGATTTGTATCATGCAGTGATCTTTGTATCAGATTCCTTGCATGGATAAGTATTTAGTTCATTTACGACTATTGTTTGCAGTACTTATATAGTCTTATTCGTAATCTTAAAAATATTCTTCAGTAGTATAGTGAATAGTATCCTTGCTGATATTTTTTCCAAATGTATGTATAGTACTTATACAGTCTTATTCATAATCTTAAAAATATTCTTCAGTAGTATAGTGAATAGCATCCTTAGATATATTCCTTCTAAATCAAAAAAATTGTTTGTTTTCTTTCTGAAAAATGTTACCAATAAGCATGTTAAAACTAATATAATGTTCAATAATTAAAAAGTAGAAAATAATAAGTACACAAGTTGTATGTATGAAATGTGTGAAATATCTTGAATTTTAATTGGTATTGAAACTTCTTTGATAGAAACAATATAGATTTCCGATCAGCGTCATTCAAAACAAATACAATAATAAACAAAACGAATCTTTGTCGATTAAAAATTTAAAATCTAATTCATTCACGTGTGATGCTAGCCGCAGCATCTAAATTTCATTCATACGCTGGTAGAATTGGCGCGCTCTATAAAGCTTCATGAATGGTTGCAGACTGGGTGGGAGGAGGGCAACAATATATACACAAGAGCATTGCGGCTATATGAGCTGCTCGCGGAGGATACAACCGCTCACATACACACACGCAAGCGCGCGGACACAGACACACATGCACATGTAAATACATACACCCGCACCCACCACGATAGAGAAAGAGAAGAGCAAGCAAGTAAGAAAGAGACAGGAGTTGCGGCGCCGTAAAGGCGCGGCGCGCAGAGCTGACTTCAAAGCACGGCGCCGAGGCGCGCGGCAGGCATGTGCGCTCCCGCCGCCGGCAGGCAGGCCAAGAGAGAAAAGAGAAAGAGAGAAAACCTCATGCTGCGCGGTTATCGCGTCCGGCCTGAGAGAGCCCCAAGTGACTTATACGCGCTCTTATGGCGCGCGCGTACATACACAGTCGCGGCGCTCGCTCACTCGCTCGCTCGCGCTTGCACGCTGGGAGAGCGAATCTTTCAAAGGAAACTTCTAAGGGGCCCGCTTGCCGACTCTTCTTTCTCTCTCTTTCTTACTCTTTACGCTGAGCGGCGAGACGCGTACCGCAAGGCCAGGGACGTGATAAACGCGCTCTTGCTGCTTATACACCTCTTTTTCTTCTTCTAAAGTCAGTGTGCCGCTCTACCCTTATCACTACTTACATTTTTGCTTTATCGGACTTTTATTTATTTTCATTTTTGTCTTTTATATCTTTAACTCGAGCCATACCGTCATGTAGAATATACATGGGTTGATTTCTTTTCTCTTGTGTATTGTTTATAAAAAATTCAAGGTTCTTGGATAAGTGTATTGACAATCTAAAATATTAATTCGTTGAAAATTAATTGACTTTTATAATTTAGTAAGATAATTATAATCTTCAGTAATTACAGTTTCGACGTTTACGTCAGAGTATATTAATTTACATATAAAATAAAAAATTGAAAACCAATCTTTACGTAGATGTACGTGCAGTCTTAGAACAAAAGACAGGAAAGCATTGTTAAGATCAGTCTCGCGTAGGTATAAGGAGAAAGCGACCACTGAACAAACCCAGGCTTATAACGATACATACAAGCTCGTACGAGCAAACGAACAGAACGAATATAAGACGCAACATAAATTGTCTAGCGTTCACTGTACGGTGTATGTACGGCAAGCCATAATCCGAAAGTTACTATTTTGCGTTAGCAGTATAGACCCTTCGACCTATTAATTTAGTCAGCTAATGCTTTTTCTTTGATCTTACCGCTGAACAAACGGCTAAGGCAAACTTATTACATTCACCGGAAAAAGAGATTATACGTTCGTTACATAGTGTCACATTGATGCCGGGAACTGTAGGGAAAAAAAGAAAATTGTAGGTTTAGTAAAGCAGAGTACACGACGCCTAAGTGTAGCATATGCTTGTAGGTACGAAATTAAATGGTGTCGGTTGTTTGAAATAAGAATTTTCAATTGGAATACTAATTGTGAATTATGTTCTAATGATGATTCATAATTGATTGGTGTGGTCATTAGTGTAAAACTGTTTTCCACAGGAAATCCAATTGTCTTATCATTACTAAGTGAGTTTTACTAAGGCACTTAATTCATTTGATGCTATTGCCAAACAGTTTTAAAGAAACTCAATTGGTAATTTTAGATTCATTCTTTCCACTAAAATCACTCATTATTTTCAGATAATCCCACACATACAAATAAAAATACCAAGACAACATATTATAAGATTGGCAATAAGAAAAAAGAAAAAATGCAGTTTATCAGTACCTCTTTTTCTTCCTTAGACTCATGAGTGCCGAGTGGTTGCATATTCGAGATATAAAACCATTAGTGGTGCACTAATGCAGGCCTTTCAGCCCGAGTGAGTTGGATCAAAGCAATACACCGCTCCCCACTCATGGGAAACATGTTTGGCCCTCACGCACCTAACCTCACTTTTTTATTATGCCCTTATTCGTTATTCTACTTCAGCAACCTTCTTGCACAGTTACAGGCACTTGTAATGTAGACAACAACAAAATTTAATATTCACACAATCACTAATGAACCTGAATCTTTCTAATTTTGCACTTTAACATCACTTCACTACAAAATATCAAGCTTCTTGTAACAGCCGCTGATACTTCCGATGATAAAACTGCAAACTCTTTACGTTCTGAAAACTTGCTTGGTTGGTCGATGGTTTGTTCAAATATTCGGCGTGACGCACAAGTCACTACGATGATTTTTCCACGACTGAGGCTCTTCTAATATACGACGAACATCTAAAACTGCCTGTGGCGCTCGTATCGTTCATCGGGATTTTCCCGAAAAACAGGGGGTTGTGCTGAGTGCCCCTGCGGGTAGACTGTAAAAGCTGATGGCAGGGGGGGACTTGGCGGCGATTTCAAAGGCATCGGCTTGCGCGCCGTGCTATTTACAATTCCTCGAAGAGGCGCGAAGCGAAAAGCGTAGAGAAGGGGGGAAACTATGAGGAGGGGGTAACGGCGGGTAGTATAGTGCCGTAGAAGAATAGCCCGTATATATCCCCCTGCACTGTAGGTGCGTGGTAGGTATAGTGAGAGAGAAAAAGCGGCTCGTAACCGCCCTATACTGTGATCGCGCCGCGACTAAATCCACCAAGCCACAAGCTAGTGACCATAAGCGCTCCGGAGAACCAGCTGTCGTTTCCCTTTCTCCCCCCTTCTTTCGTCTCCTCCGCTCGCTTGCTCGGTCGTCGCCGCTCCTTCTCTTGCTCTCTCGCGCGCGCACTCTCTCGTCTTCTTCTCTCTCTCTCGCACTCTTTTCCTCATGGTGAGCGCGGAGAGTTCGAACACTCGCGAGCGGCTCTTCAACTCCGTCTCTCACAAGTGTGTGCGTTTATATACACGTATATGTGTATGTATATACATATATACATAAGCGAAGGCTCCTCTCTTTCTCGCTCACTCTTATTATCTTCTTCCCTTCGGGGCCAATCTCCTTCTCTCTTCTCTTTCTTGCTCTTGTTCGCTCACCGTCTGTTTTTCCTTCTCGTCATTCAGAGAGCAGCCGCCTTGTCCTTTCTCGTTTCTTCTCTCTTTTTCTTTCTTTCTGTTTCTCTCTTTTTCTTGCTCTTTCGTTCTGGCGTCGCTGTCTTGGGTCGGATCCTTAGATGCGCCGAATTTCAAGCGGTGAGAGAAGAAAAAGAGAAGCCGAAGAATTGTTGCCGCTGCGCGGGGATTCTTGGTGAAGGGAATGAGGGGGGACAAGGAGAGAGAGAAAGAAATAGGGGGAATATACCAAGCCGAAAGATCTTTTTCTCGCTCTTTTGCTTGAATACGTTGCTGCTGCTGCCGATCTCAGGTAAACACAGAGGAAAGATTCCTGATCGTGAGCTAAAGTTGTTCGCTCATTGAGGGCTCTAAGGTTTAAAGCTAATAGATTTGGGACTTTTAAAAAAAGTTATGCCGATGGCATTCACGGAATTTTTAACTTTACAAATCTACGAATAAAATTTTGCAATCGTATAGTTTTTTTTATAAATAGTTTAAGTATATATAACGATAAAAAAAAATTGTTAAATCAATATTAAGTACATGCATTTATTTAAAATGGCCACTCAATTAAAAGATTTAAATGGCTATATTCTATGTTTACTCGGGAATTTTCTTTCATCTAAAATTAACCCTATAAATAAAATATCACAATAAATTAATTATAATCCCAGAAACCTAATAAATATGTTTGAACATTAATCCAGTAAGCTGCAACTAAATTTTAGCTCCTTTTATTCGTTGTACTATTATAAGTCAACATTAATATCATATTATCTACCTTATTACCTTAACTCCAGCGAAAAGTACTATCTACCCTCTCTCGTAATTTACTTCTACGAATTTGTCAGAAATAAATAATCAGTCTCACGACATATTCTTTTATTTAACTAAACCTATGTGGGTATATAACCACATATGCTATAGTATAGAATACGTATGCACTTATATATATTTATAAGTTCGCAAGAGAACCGTAGAAAGACGAGTCCCGTAATAATGTGTCCCAACGCCAAGTTGCGTAATCGTCGTCGTCGTCGTCACACAGCCGGCTGCAATGCCGGCGGAAGGGTATACACAAAAAAAACGATGCTGCAATTAACGAAATTAAAAAAAAAAAAGAAAAAAAAACCGACATAGCAAGAGGATGAGGAAGGGAGGGTATAAGGCACATACATATACAAATTCCGAGAATATTACTCCTATATACATGTGTATATGTGTACCCGCGGAGCTCAAGCGATGATGAACGGCGTCAAAAAAGCCGACGCTGACGCTGTATAAGCCGCGCACAGACGCGGAAAAGCCCCTGCGACTATACTACTATATACTACTACTACTACTACTATTACTACTAGGGTATATATACCCCTTATGATCAATGAGTCGGTGCGATGAGGCTTAAGCTTGCTCTTTTCAGCCGACACGGAGTTGCAATTAGCCTCGCGTATTACGCGCCGCGCATATGTACGTTCTGATGACTAGGAAAAGAGAGCGGAGAGGGAGGATGATGATTGTTCCGCGAGACTGTTCATTCATGAATTCATGGGAAAATTGTTGGAGACTTGGTTGGAGTCTAGGATTTTAGTGTATGACTCAGTTAGTGTTTGGTAAGATTTTTTTATGGAGATAATTAAACGGCCAATGTGTTGATAATGATAAGGGTGCCGAGAAAATAGATTCTATAGCAAATGTAGTATGAGATAAAACATGAACTATAGTTTTTAAAACCTAGAAATTTGATGCATTGTACAGCATTCAAGCTAAAAGATCAGTAAGCGAGTGTATGTGCCGTGCAAAACGAAAATCGCTCCGAATCAAAAAAGAAAAAAAGACTGATAAAATGTTGAGATCCTTTGACGCAGCACCGCGACGACAAGGGCCAATCTTATACTATATACGTGCCGAAGAAGTAAAAAGGCTGTATATCCATCCAACTGCACCAGCAGCAAAAAGCATGTGTCAGTCGCGACCAAGATGCCGCCGACCAATGTATACAGGTCGTTTATACATACTCCCTTCCTTCCTCTTTTTTTACTTCTCTTCTTATCCAAGAAAAAGAGACTGAAAGAGAGAAAGAAAGAGAGATAGAGCATTTAAAAGGAGATTCGATTTTAATTCAAACGCGCCCGGAGGGGAGAAAGGTATCGGCTGGTGTACATATATATATATATACGCTCAACCAGAGAGAATCGAGGGCTTCTTCTGCTTCTTCTGGCGGCGCCGAAAAAACGTGAGTCGGAAAAAAGGAGCGCGAGTAGCTTGAGTTGTAGATATAAAAAGTGAGAAAGAAAGAGAGATACAGAGAGACAAGCTAAGGAAAAGAGAGAAAGAGTAGATGCAGGGGAGGAGAGACAGAGAGATGGTCTCTCCTCTCTGCCGGAGACATTCAATCTGGCCAAAGACTCCGACACAGCTCGCTTTTTTCTCCTCCTCCCCTCCCCTCTCTTTTTCACCTTTTTTTCTGTCTTTCTCTTCTCGAGACGGCGGCAGCAACGACGACGCCCACGTACACACACACACACACACACACACACCTGGTACACTACCGAGGCCAGTAAAGTGAGAGAGCGCCCACATATATGTGCAGCTGGAGAACTGAGTTGGTAGAAAAGAGAGAGAGAGAGGTCTGCGTCGCGGATGAGGAAAGTGGAGAGGAAGAAAGAGACCAAAGGCTCATGCCGCTCCAGGTGGATTAATTACGACTATGTCAAGTGCCCTGCGCATCGGCAGTGCACGAAGCTTGACTATATACGACGACGAACGCTTCCTCCTTTCATCTATGAGAAGGAGAAGAGAACTGCTTGTCTTACCTCTATAAGACTGGCCTCTGTCTTTCTTTTTTTCTTTTTTTTTGTAGTTTCGAGTTAGGATGATCGTGTAGAGGTCCTTTGCCTTTTTCTCATCGTTTGAGAAGGACAAGAGATTTTATGCATATGATAATTTGAAATTTATATTATGAATATTTAATTTCTTATTAATTCAATTATTAAAACCCTTGTCTTTCTTTTTCAGAGATGTTAAAAGTATTGTTTTTTTTATCGTTCGTTATTATGTGATATATACGGTTTTCGTTTTTCGCTACACAATTATTATTCATCTTTATGTTATATACAGAGTTCATTATTTCAATGCAGTTTTATACATCTGATTCATAATTTTTTTGGTGTTATGTTGTCAATAAGATTTTTTCTACTTAATGTTGGTTTTTTTATTTTCTCAGGCTTAATGAAGTTTATTAGTTAGTTTTGCAACGTTTCGTCTGCTGATGCGTAGACCTCTTAAAGGTAAGATATGATGTCATTGGAAATTTACATAAAAATGAGCTTCTGTGTCTCTCAAACTTAGATTGTTAAGTAATTTTTTTTTTTATATTGATTAAGACTCACCCTCTTTAAAGGAAGATTTAATAAAAAGTGCGATTGTCAAAGTTTCGTGGTTACTCACCTGTAAAAAAGAAAGAAATATAAATGAGCAAAAAATTATTGATATTGTACAAGTATAAGAAAGCAAAAAAATATATAATATGAGCTACAATTTAATATAATTATTTCCAGTATGCCGTGTCATGATTTACTATTGCACAATTATATACAAAAAAAAATCATTATTATATTCATCTATAAATTTATTTTACTTTTTCATCCTAGACATCTATTTCATCAAAATTTTATTTCTTTCAAAATAGCCGCAATCTCATTTAAAACTCCCCTTCCATCTAAAAAAAAAAACGATTACAGCTCGGTTTAATTCAAGCAGAAAAGCTTGACCCATTTATCGCTTCATACAGAGACCGATAAGGTCAAACCGAGTGTTAGCCAGGCCATATAACCAGACAGTATATACAAACTCGGCATACATAACATACATACATACATATATATCGGTAGCCAATCATACATCGTTATAAACTCACAGTTTGTGCGTTTTCTCTCACTACACATATTTCCCCTCTTTCCTCATCTCTCTTTCTCTACTCCACCTTCTCAATTCCCTTCATCCAAAACAGCATCCAAAAGCCTCCCCCTTAGAGCACCACGGCGTTATATATCCTTAATCGCTCTAGCAAAAACTAAAAGCTTAATAACCCGGCGGCATCGTTCTATCGGGGGCTTAAATGCCGTGCACGCTCACTCGCTTGACTGAGCCATACGTCATTCGAGCTCAGCGATGAAGAAAAAGGAGCTATACACATACACACAAGCTATATACTATAAACTATACTCAAGAGAGAGAAAGGTGGTATATGTAGTAGTAAACGAGAGAAAAAGATAGATAAAGAAAGAAAGAAAAACACCGATATCTAACGCAAAGCAAAAGAAATGTATGTAGTTGAAGAGGAGGGGAGGGTATAAGGATATAGAAAGGAAGGGAAAGAGAAGAAGAAAAAAAAGATAATCCGCAACGATTTCACTTGGACGCAAGCTGGCGGCCTGGACGGATAATCCGTTAATAATTAGCTCAAACGAATTCCGGATGTCGTGCGCTCGCTCGTTGCTGCTGCCTGCCTGCGCCGCTCTCCAAGGCTCGCGCCGCGGTAAAACATCAAAGAGTAAAAGCCGCCAGACTCTCCCCCTCCCCGCCCTTCCTTTCTCACTCCTCCCCCGCCCCGAGAACGGTTCGCTTGCGCTCACGGCTATTGTCCGAGCGAAAAAAGTTGCCAGGAAGAGGCAGGGGAGGAAGAGGGGAGAAGCCCCAGGGGCCCCAAGTACACGGGGCGTCAAGTCGCCAGGCTTCTCTATTGAGTCGTTCAAGGCTTGCAGAGTGAGCTCACCGTATAATATATATACGCTCTATGCGCACACCGAAAGATCGGTGACTTTCTTTCTCTTCTTCTATATATACCTTATTCCCTCTTTTAAGTATGTAATGCCAGCCCATGGTCAGAAACAATAAACCCTGTGCTTACTGCAACTTGGTCATAACAGTATATATAGGGTCGTGACTATAATGTTTTCTATGTCTATAAGTGATGAGTAATTGAAGTAAAACTTATTCTGAGAAGAAAAAAAAAGTTAAGATTATGAAAAAAATGGAAAAAAAGAAAAAAATGATAAAACAGATCTACATAAGCAGCGATAAAAACTGTTAGTATAGATGCAAGGACTTAAACGCGGGATATAGATAATGTGCAACTAAGCGCAAAAGAGTAAAATTGCGGGTGCTACAAATCAAAACAAAGCCCGCTCAAAAGGTGATTAAGAACAGGTATACGAAAGCACAGGCCCGTGAGAAAGAAACTAAAAAATTAGAATTAGAGAGATAGAAGTACAGAAATTGGTATTAGCGATAAAAATGTATACATATAAATACATATAATATACATGGAGAAAAAGCTCATACAGGCGACTAGATCTGTGATAGAGCTTGGCATCTTTAGAGAGCAAGCGAGAGAAAATGCACGGCAGCAATGTTGGCTGTAGCTAGGGGGAGACGATCAAGGCGGGGGGAGGGAGCGAGTGAGAAAGAGAAGTTACACGAGCCTTTGATCTCGCCGCCGCACGCGATCGTGCGCATATGTGTGTGCGTGTATGTGTGCACGCATGGCACGGCTGGTTCTCTCTTTCTCTCTCTTTCACTGTGTGTTTGTACGCGCGCCGCGGCAAATTTCCCCCATCCCCCCAATGCCACAGCCCCACACTCTCTTATATGCCTGCAGGCAAATGTTCTGTCTCTCTCTTGCTCACCAACATATAGCGCGCGATTTAATGCTCGCTCGCCCTGTATAATAAACACCGCGTCGGCGGCTGAAGCCGTCGGGGCCGTGCGCTAAGTCGCCTATAATTTCCCCCCCCCCGCGTAAAATTATATGTTAATGTGAGTGAGAGAGAGAGGAAGAAAAAGGTAGAAAGAAAGAGAGAGAGAGAGCTTTGGACTAATGGCGTCGTTCGTTAACGGGACCCGGTGAGACGGCGCGACTGTATGAGAGAGAGAAAGAGAGAAAAAGAGGGAGGGCTTTGGGTGAGATTTACCACGGACCGAGGAGGTAGGACGTCGAGATATCGGCGAAACGGTTTGCTTAGAGTGAGAGATAGTGGAGAGTTTACTTTTTTATTTTCTTTTTTATTTTCTTTCTCTGTTTTTTTTTTTTAATTTTAATTTTTTTTTTCTTTTTTGGTTTATTTGTTTGTCAGTGTTTGGTGTGGTCTGGCCTTTTTTGGTAAGCGTCGAGTACTGATAACACAGAGCTCAGAGGCATACCTATATATACAGTGTGTCTCTGTGTCTGACTGACGCGACGCCCCTTTTTGGGGATTTTGAATTGGAGTGTTTCGTTTAGTTTTTACATGTAAGGTTTTATTGGCCCTATTCTATATTTTTTTAATTTATGTAATTAATTCAATATTAACCAAACTAATATTATTTTATAAAAGAAATAAATAGTACTTATTCGTATTTAATTTTATTATATGTATATTGTCTTACTAATTTGTCTGTTACTACTTACCAAACCTATCAATTATTCAATACGTTTGTTCTATCTTACTTTGTTACAATCAGTAGAATTTACACATTTATTAAAAAAAATCAATAACATTATTCTATTTATTATGAATTCCTTCGGTAGCTCGTAAACCATAAATTTTTTTGTCATTAAATATTAATATTTCATGTGATCATAATAATCTATTCGCAAAATTCAACAAAAAAAAGAAGATTTTCGAAAGTAACGTCTATAACTCATCTCAAAAACTCCATTTATGGCTAATACGGATTATTCAAATTTTGATCGCTATTTCCTTCTTCCAAAAAAAAAAATCTTATCCTTTTATCCACCATAAAATTATCATCATTAATTACAAAAACACCTGATCAGATACCTTTTGTTAAACAACAACAAAAATCAATAACAGTAAACAATTTTTCTAAAATTTCTCCTAAAAATCAATATAATCTCACATCTCACCCAAAAATCATCCCACGCATTAAACCAATCAAATATCCACACAAAAAATATTAACGATAAGCATATTATCTCTTCAACTATAATTCCTTACAACATCCAAAAATCACAATTATTATATAGTCTCACTGATATTATACCCCCACACACGCAATATAAAACCCCAAGATAATATTTACAGGCCTCAAAAAGAAGAGGCATGGTATATATATAGAAAGGCCTAATATACGCACAACCACGTCGTAAATCAATCAAGTCCCTCTCTCTCTTTCTCTCTCAGCTCTATACGACTTTACATTTCTGATAACAGATCTTGCGCGTCTCCAAACAGAAAGAAAGAGAGAAAGAGAGAAAGAGAAAAAGTCCCCGTCGTGATGCCGCGTGCGGCATGTCTTTGTATATAGAAAAGGTTGGCGAGTCGCAACAGCAGCAGTAGTAGAGCGCCGAAGTTTATCATCAAAATTAATTGCCGCGATCGGTATACCCCTACTCTTCCAAAAAAAGAAAGCGAGAGAGAAAAAAAGGAAATCACAATTCTGACTTTATTTTTCTAAGAATCGCGACATTTATATATAATGTATGTATGTAGAAGCATATGTAAGAGTAGTATAAACAGTAGATTTATCGTTCGTTCATATTTTTGTGTGTCGTATAGATAAAGTTCTTGGATCTAAAATGAAATTAGTCAAAAAGTAAGAGATTAAAAGATCGGTAATTGTATATACCATAAAAATACTGCAAGATATCGTTTAATATTCAAATCCGGAAGTAGGTACCCGCAAACAAACTAATAATACGTAAAAGAAAGAAAAAGATCGGTAAACTTTCATATTGAGATAGTTGATCGGTAAGAAAATTTTTTTTTTTTTTGTATATCGCAAATATTATATAGATACACCAGAGATCATTGGCGCGTGTCGAAAGAAGCGAGAAGAATAACAACAAAAAAAAAAAAGTTTATAGATATATAGGACGGAGTGACGTCTGATGTGTAAAAAGAGGGAGGAAGGGGGGGTGACAAGGAAGAGAGAAAAAGATCGGTATAGAAAGTCTCTCGGTAAAGGTGGGTGGGAGAGAAAAGGGAAGGAAAAGAGAGCGATCCGAGGACACCGAGTAAATTTCAAAGGACTCTTTGATGATTTCCGACATGTATATATGCCGCGAGTTGAGCTGCAGAGAGAGAGAGAGAGAGAGAGAGAGAGAAAGAGCAGCCGCGTGTGCTATTGCGAGATCTTGATAAGCCGAGGCACATTATATGTCGGTATATATATTATACTATCCCCGCGTAGCTCTTTCGCTCGCGCGCTTGGCTTGGCCTCAGCTCTCTCTCTCTCTCTCTCTCTCTCTTTCTTTCTCGTGCTTGATGTTGATGGTAATGTGTGTATGTATAAGATATATATATTCCGTGACCAAACCAGTTTTCAAGCGAGAGAGAAAGAAGAAAAGAGTATGTATATGTATATACTATAGAAAGAGAAAAGAGCAGAGGCCGACGTAATTAAATGCATCAGCCGGTGCGAGAGAGTATACTATATACATATAGCCGCGGTGTATGGTAGCTGGTATAAGAAGAGAGAGGAAAAGAGAGGTGCGCGCAGTAAACGTTTGCTTCGGGATATATGGAAGTAGTTTGGAAGCAAGAGAAGCCGCGATGGAAAAACCATCCATGTGCTCTCTCTCTCTCTCTCTCTCTCTCTCTCTCTCTCTCTCTCTCTCTCTCTTTCTCTCTTTCTCTCTACCGACGACCGGCGAAAATCAAAGGGAAAATGTGAAATTAATGATGGAGGAGTAGAGAGAAGAAGGAGGAGGAGGAGAATGAAAAAAATAAGAAAGAGAGAGAGAGAGATGAGGTTGAGTTTAGTGTGTAGTGCGTATATGTGTGTACGTAGGACACATATATTTAGTCATATATAGGTATACTATACGAGAGTGTAACACTGGTAACAGGTGAATCAGCCCCTGAGGATATTATATATAGCAAATAATAGGGGGGGGGGTAAAGTGGAGTAGAGGGTAAGAGGGAAATGTAGATAAGACGATAGCGTGCGTGCAGTTCGATGATACCGCGATACATGTGTGTTATAAGTCTATGTATCGATGATGACGACGATCTTACGTGTAAGGCTTATATACATGTATGTGTGTATATAGATAGATCGGCAAGTTCAAAAGCAAAGTGCCGACTATGTTAATATATATATATATATATATATATATATATATATATATATATATATATATATATA
>JAPYZE010005331.1:0-17253 GCA_030522805.1 Leptomastidea abnormis | reverse complement strand
GTGTGCTTTTATGGTTTTCGTGCGAATAGTCGTGCGCGCTGATTCATTAACGGCAAGCCTTCCTCCGTATCTTATATGTATGTTCGGAGGGAGGGGACCTTGGCGCGGGTGCCGCGATAGCTATCAGAGGTAAGCATTTGGCTGAGAGGAAGGAAAGAAAAGCAAAAAAAGAGAGAGAGAGAGAAAGAAATAAGATGGCGTGGCTCGAATGCGTGTGGGCGTCTCTCGTACTCTCTTTCCTGTATATATATAGTCGCGATCTCTCTTACAACTGAGCAAGTGAAGCTGAGCGCGCGGGGCATTGGGCCCGGCTAATAATTGGCCCCGGTATATAGGTACGAGAGCGACCGCCGTAGTTTCGAGGACGTGAATTATCGGAGCGCCCAGGCCCCGAATTACATCCAACGTTCACTCCCCTCCTCCTCCTCTCTTTTTCTCTTTTAAATGTGTTTCGTCCCTGAGGCCCTTGCTATTGCAGGAAGATGTACCCCTTGTGAGCCCTTGTGATTTTGTATTGCTTTTTTACTTGTTTAAACTTTTTTTTCGAGATATTTTTTCGTTTTTTTTTTTTTTTTGCTTAAGATGTACATGAGAGAATGTGATTCGTGGGGGCCTTATTGAATGCCGAGAGGGACGTTTTTTTAGGTGGAGAGTTGGGAAAATATAGTATGTAGAAGAAGGTATTTTACGATGGTTTTAGTGTTTATAAACGTTTGTGATTTGGGGAGATGACGAGATAGATTTAAGTATAAAAATACTTTTTTTGGATGACAATAGAAATGGTATTTTGACAAATAGTTCATCTGCAGTTACAAGGACTTGAAATGAACTACCAAAAAAAACTGTTTTGTAATAAATAACAAGTGTATACCACAAAAATTCAATAATTCCAAATCTCTACTTCCTACTTTCATACCTTCCTCATCTTATAAGCCATTAATAAAACGCAACAATTACAGTTGCAAACATCGCCTAAAGTTTCCAGTAGAATGGGTAAGGCATTCGCGCCTTTGCGACCCGAAAACTTTCAATAATTAACAAAACGCACAAGTCTTAAATAATAAAGAAGGCGGCAAGCGAAACCCTTTGGTTTTAATCAAAAGACGAAGGAGCCCTTTTCCCCTTTTCTGTTTTCTCTGCGTGATTTCAGGAACTCGAGATTTTCAACGCCTGTAACTATTGCTTGTGTTCAGCCAGCAAAAGACGATTTTGTCACAGCTCGATAGCGAAGAAACAGGGAAATGGTCCTTTAAATTACACCGAAAGGAGAGGGAGACCAAACAATAAAATTCCTTTTTGGAAGGATGGAACTTGGCGAATGGCTGGTACTTGGTTTTTGGGATGAGTTACCATGTTTGCATGTATTTTAAGGTTCAATGTTAACTTTATACTTCTGTGATATATTTCACAAATACATGTTTTATTTACATTTTTTTTTTTAAAATATAATAAAAATAGTTTAAATATAAATGAATACTAAAAAGAAATCGATTTACGAATATTTTCGATCTCAGCATCTTCCGCATACATACACATACATATATACAGGGCACACGATGCTGTTCGTCCGATTTTTCGCTAACGCCCGAGTTAATTCAAACGCAATCTCGTCCCTTAAACGTTTCGTCCTTTCATACGAGAGCTCCTCTATCCGACAGCGGCTGCACACACGTAAAACGAATCTCAAGCCGGCATCGTCGCTTCGCCTTCCAAAGTCTATACGTGAGTCGAATGCGGCCCTTGCCCTCTTTCCTATCCTCATTCTCCTTCCTCTCCTCTATACTCTACAACCTATCTACCTCTCGCTTTTCGCATTTCGCCTCGGAACGATTCGATTTTGGATTTACGGCAGGCGCGACTCGATTCCATTTTCGGATTCTCGTCTCGCGGCTCCCGAGTTTCGTTGGTTTCTCTCTCTGTGTGTGTGTATATATGTGAATATGTGCTTGGGAAACGCTGATGCTCGCCTCACCGATGCTTTTTTTTTACGAATGATTGCTAGAGCTGCTGCCGCGTCTTTAACGGTGCAAGTGCATCATGACAAACGAGGAAATAGATTTTGCTGAACAGTTGGAAGATTATCGGTGTATTTCAGATTTATTGTAAAAATATTCTTTCAAATTATGTTTTATACGAATTGCTTACTTTTTCTTAGAGAAAAAATAATCTTTAAGATAAATGTAAGAACAATCATGAAAAAAAAAAATATTTATCTATTATAAATAATATCACATACATTAATTACTGTGTAAAGACTTTGAATGGCTTACTTGATTGTGTGTCGGTTTAAGAATCTTTAAGTCGAAGGTTCGATTCCCGGCGTCTGACTATATAGTCATTCTACAAGTTCTAGACGAAATACGCTTGTAAAAGTGTCAAAAAAAGTCTACAAAGAAAACAAATTTAACGCAACAGAATTACAGGTAGTTTGTGACCTTTTAAAAACTGTATAAACAAATTAAATTTTTATTGAATAGGTAAACATTTAATCATGAGCCATTGAACATCTATACAATGAATAACTACGATTGTCTGCTCGATTTTTTTTTCACCCTTAAAAATTTGTGACGATAAAAACGGGGGAATGTTATATCTGAAAAACTTTTCTTAGCGGCTTTCAACGCTAATGGCTTTTCAAATGGGCCATCCGATGTGCATTATCAATAACAGAGAGAGTTTCATTTCTACGAGCGAACTTTGTCTACACTCGTGAAATCATAACAAATATCAATAAATTGAAGATAATCGAGATTTTTTTTTTACTTAAAATGAAACTTTTTTTGAACGTAAAAATAGTTACAGCAAAACATTAGAGTACTATGATCGAATATGGTTTATATTATTTGAACAGCGTAAGTTTCTTAAAATTAACTTTGCTATTTATAGGACTTATGAATAAACGCTGGTATATCTTATGTATGCCAAATTTCGAATATTTAGTAATAAAATTCATTTTCCATCTTTTGCATTTTTTTGTTGTTGTAAACGCATAAAAGTATAAAAAAAAATTCTTCAAAAGACTGGTGAATATTTCCGTTCAATAAAAATCAATGTCACAACGAAATCATCTTTTCTTCAAAGGCAAAGCCACAAAACGATCATATAAAAAAAAGTTACTCAAGTAACTCAAGTTTTTTTCATACTTTGTCAGCAGAGACGATAATCCGTAAAACGATTCTACGTAAAACATCAGATAATTCATCTCCATTCACGAAGAGGAGAGAGAAAAAAAGAAGCAGCTAAATCGTCGGAAACCAAACCGGACTATACACAGACTTCAAGAATCCACTCCAATAATCATTTCCCCTTTAATTTCTATCCTGATCGCTACTACTTAGCCAAGTCTGTCGCCACGCTGCTGGGACTTTCAACCTTCTCTCTACCATTTGTTCCCTCCTCCTTTCTTGTTCACATACACTTTCCAACAAGTTCAAATCCACGGCCAGCAACTTTCGCTCCCGTGGGATCTTCACGCCTGATTTCGATCCTCTTCAAAGTCAGAGAGGCAAGATCACGTGCGTGTACGCATACTTTGCAGCTCGATGCTCTGTATCTATTTTTTTTTTTCTGTTCTGTGTGGCCAAAAGCGGAGCATATACCCCTCGGCTGAATAGCACTCGCTCGATGCTTCCCTATTCGCTTACGGCTCTTCTGTTCCTCTTCTTTCTTTCTTTTTTTTTTATCTTTCAGGAGCTTGTTTACGAATTAGGCTTGGGGCACCGTCTCCTGCCTCTCTCATTTCCATACTTTTGTCGAAAAGCTCGTGTGCGAGTGCTGCCGCCTCGTTGCCAAATAGAATTTTATCCTCTCCTTCTTCCACCTTTCTCTCGTTGCAATATCGCTTCTCATCGTTCTTGACATTCTGTTTACTTCTTTTTTTCCTGTTTTTTCTTTTCGGCAGCTAGCTTCTACGTTTCTTTGCAAATATTCTTTTTTTTTTGTTTTGCTTGTAGAAAGGCAATGAGTGTACTTGTTTTTTTTTTTTAGTTTTTGAAAAAATCTTGATATCAAGACAATATTACTTTTCGACAAAATTGACTAAAATATTTTCATAATTAAATTTATATATGAATTATTTTGTTGGCGTTCAAAAGTCAGATCATCACATAGCTGATTATTAAATTTAAATTAAAACGTTACTTTTATTTTAAACTAAATCTTAAAAACATAACTGAACATTTAAACGAATAGCACTTTAAGAAAAGAGACAACAATCAGTGTCAAATTCCAATCCATCACAAATCAGAGAATCGACACATCCCAAGAAGCCATCACCATCATTCCAAAGCCTATTCTCCAAAGGTTTCACATAGTCAAAGTAAAAAGCCACGAAGACAAACTTATTTGGCATCTCAAGCTTTCACGGTAATTCATCGTTCAAACCGCTATATAGTACTCAAGAAGAAAAAAAAAAGAACCTTTACACGGGCGCGAGAAAGTCCAGAAGAAAAAGAAGAGGAGGAGAAGAAGAGTAGTACGACAGGCCACATAACCGATTGTCAAAGGACAATAGACAATTCTTCAGGTCTCGGGCAGTTCGCAATTTCCCAACGCAACGTAATGGGCCTGTACGCGGGCGCGCGCAAACGCTCTCTCTCTCTCTCTCTCTCCCACCTTGCAAGATAAATCCACGAGCGCTGGATTTTCATTGATTTCCCTGCGGAGAGCAAGTAGGATGGAAGAGTTAACCGGAAGATAGACAAGCAAGGCCTTACAGCGGCGCCAGCTATATACACAGAGCCCTCCCTTTCCTCTTCTTTTTTCCACGACGTCACCATCCTCATCCCTGACGTTTCAACGTGGTGCAGCAGTTCATTTCAGACCCTGCTGTTGCTGCTGCAACGCACACATAGCACACAAACGCGTTAGCGGCACCACTGCATCAGCACGCTTGGGCTCTTAAATCAAGCGGATAAGCAAGAGAAAGAGAGAGTGAGAACGCAAGAGCTTCTGGGGTCTCTATACCGCGTAAGCGATCGGATTAAAAGTCGCGAGAGAGAGAGACAGAGCGATGCCCTTATACTTGCAAGTATAGGTCCTCTCATCCATCCCGATGTCACGCCGTGGCGGCTTCTGCGCGAGTGTGTTATAGCCGCGGTTGCCATTGAGCCTGAGAAGAGCTGCGCACCAGCGCGCCGATGAGCAGCCGAGATATCGCGAGTGGGACGCGAAGTGTCGCGCTCTTAACTGGAGACAAAGAACCGACCGACCACTATGTATATATATCTAGATTTTTATAGATAACATACGGAAAATTACTTTTACTATTTAACGAATTATTTTTGTAAATGAGAGATTTTATAAGAATTATATATAAAATATATGAAATTTAGTGATACAAGAACTTAGGAACAATAAAAAAATTATTCTCTTTTAAAACACATGCTTTTCGCATACATTTCTTTTTTCCTTTTTAGTCCTTGATCTCAATACCTTGAGCTTTTTATCAAGACCAAAGACACGAAGCAGCTAACGTACTTCAACAAACCACAAAAATGCTAAGTCTAACACATACATACACACACACAGCGAGTTCCCTTTTAAAAAGCACACATTGGTTCATACACTAACGCAAGAGAGATAGAGCAAAAGAAACGAAAAGAGAGCAAAGAAAAAGGGAACATTGAGAAAAAGAAGCGAGAAAGAGAGAGAGAGAGAGAGAGAGCAAAAGTCTCGAAGAAACTGATCGAGAGACTGATCGAAGAAAAGTCAAGTACCATCTCTTTCTTTCTCTTGTACTCACTTGCTCTCCTTTTTGCTTGGATATCAAGCGGAAGAGACAAAGGCGCTGGATCAGCAATAGCAATGTGTATACGTATGTGCAAGTATATACGCCAAGGTATCTCTTTCGTCCGACTGCTAGTACCACTATACTCTTCAAGTCTTTTACCGCATTCACCCCCTCCCCCCCTTCCCTCTCACTAGTTTGCGAAAATGCTAGGAGGAATGCTCGGACAGAGTAAGAGCGCGCGAGAAAGAGGTAAATTCGCGTCCAGAAAGGTTCAAGTCCGTCCAGCAGAAGTGTATATAAGCTTCTTTTAGATCTTCCTCGTCGTCCAGAGGGACACACAAGGAGAGGCGCTTCGTTAAGCGACCAGACCCCGCGGGTATCTCTCTAGCATAGCAATCCCATGTATAGCCGCATCGTCTGTCGTTTTGTTTCACGAGAGCTTTGACAAACAATGCGCCCACCACCAGCGTGGTTGTGATACTTTGGCACTAGACGATGCAATATATATACATAGTTGGACCAGGGCTCTATGTTTTCCGACAGGAATCAGGAATGTCGTAATTCGTCTACCAAACGGAATTGGGCTGAGAACGAAGCAAGTACCTCTCAAAGTATAGTACCAGTCGAGTATAGTAGCAGAAAAGAAAAAGAGATAGGTATATATATGCCGCCGCAGGAGAAAACAATTTCAATCGTCACTTTGATGGCCGTCGGGGCTATACGCATTCCAAAGTATTGCTCCTCCTCGAGGGGGTTGATACTCGTTGCCCCTTTGTGTAACTCTCTATTTTTTTCTCTACTTTTTTATTTCAACTGGAAGGATGGATCTACTATACGAGACACACCAAGTGCGTTCGTCTTTTCTTCGCGGTTTTTCTAGCTTGTTCTTTTATATATAAGAGAAGACGAAGTAATCATCTGTACCCAAGATCTCTTTTTCTTTACAACAGTCGTGATGAAAGTCTTTGCAGACTTTTAGCTCTGGAAGAAGAGAGAGAGAGAAAGAGAATCTATTTTCCTTTGCGTCGCGCGTTCTGCTCTCATCTCAACCACCATCACCACTACCACTACCATTGGTAGAGGGATGAAGTTAGCTCTGGGGAAAAGTTTTTAGAGGGCAGGATATGAGAATCTGGAAAAGCCAACTCTCTTCTCTGTGTATACCCTGAGTCGTCGTCGCTTCTCTGAAACGTTTTCTCTCTCTCACTCGGTTCTGTTTTCCACAGTCGAACTTAATGAATTGGATTCTCTCTCGAGAGAGAGTTTCTAGGAAATTTATCGTTGAGGATTAGTTATCGTCGCGATTGAGAAGAATCATAGTTTTAATTCTCTCTTTCACTCTCGTATATGCGAGGGGGCTCTCTTGTACGACAAAGTTTATACCGCGTTGGTTTTTGTATGCGCTTCATTGGATGCAGACTAGGTCCGCGATTATACGCGTGTGCATTTGGCATGCCAACTGAAATGAAAATCCTATATATAGTTTTAAAGCCTATGGTCTAGCAGTAATAGTTCTCTTTATATTTCTCGGACAAAATATAAAATTTACGCTGAGCTGTTTAATAAATTACAGTAGACAAAAAACAGAGGAAGTAAAAAACTCTGGCGTTTAATACTAGCTTTATACCTGGTATAGAATAAAGGTATATTATGTTTGATTAAAGAAATTTTTTATACCAACGAAGAAATTTCTTCAAGACTTTCGAGTCTAGTATGGAAAAAGGGATAGAAAAAAAAATAAAGAGTACAAGAGACTTTAAAAAAGCATCAGAAGGCAAAGAACGAAGACGCATAAGAAAAAGTCTGTACCGCTTTTATACGAGTTTTACACAAAGGTGTAAAATGCCTAAAGGCTCTTGACGAGTCGAGATCATGAAGACGAGAAAGACCGCGGCTTCAATGTTCGCGTTATCGGCGATACATACCACCCTTATTCTTCCTGAGGCAAAATGTTAACAGCGGCTTTCTCTCTTACTCTTACAAACTCACGGCTTCTTTTTTTTTACGTGACTTCTTTACTTACTTCCTGCCGCGCCGCTAAAACTCTTTTTTTTAACTCTTTTCCACAGAGTCGCTTCTTGAGGATGCGGTAAAAAGAAAAGGGAAGAGAAAGAAAGGAGAGACTAGTTGGAGACGGGTGTTAGGTATACGTTTACATCCGGTTTTGTGGTAGGCTAACGTTATCGCTTACTTCCGACGATACTGACCTCGTTTTATACATACTTGCTTTTGCGGATGTCGGTATAAAGTGATGTAACACGCGCGCGCATGGATTTTTCATTTAACTATATACGTTGATTCAACTGAAATTCATGTTTAAGTGTAATTTACAATTTAATTGTATAGTGTAAAAATGAATTTTACAATGTAATTTGTTATTTTACGTAGTTCTCGCAGCTTTACATTTTTTATTGAACGATTATTTATTGACCAATGTATTCAATTGATTTATTTATTTATTTTCTTTCTTTCTTTTTTTTTTTGTTTGATTGATGCATTTTAACTGATTAAACACGATTCAATGTGCAATTGAAAATTGCTTCCGCGCAAAAAGGCGAAATCACGTTATTCGATAAAACTTTTTCATTTCAAGATTCAACGCACTCTTTCTCTCTTTCTCTTGCTCAAGGAAGAGAGAAAAAAAAAAGATACCAATTCGAACTTAATACTTAAGTATTTGAACTGTGATAAAAGGAAGGCAGAAAGAAGCAGCAGCAGTAGCAGCAGTAGCGAGTAAAAGAGCTTTTCTTAGTTCTCTAGCGCGCGCACTCGCGCCAAACGGCAGGTAAATAAAAATCAATAGACCCTTTTCACGAGCTCATTCTCACCCTCTCTCTCTCTCTCTCTCTTTCTCCTCTGCTTTCTCTTATCCTCAACTTCCAAGCCATCGTTTCTTTCTCTTTCTCTCTCTCTCTCTTCGACTTTTGTCTCCACCTCTATGTACTGCACACAGCAGCAGTAGCAACAGCAAGTAACCCCAGCAGAGCGTCTTCGCGTTCTGTTTCGCGCCCAATTTGCGGCCCATCATCGCTCTACGGAAGAAGCAATTTCTAACTTAAATGAAACTCCCTCACGTTCGCTATCGACACATAAGAGAGAGAGAGAGAGAAGGAGAGAAGCAGTATAGCAACAGCAGCCCAACCACCATAAGCTTTACTCGTTCTGAGGAGGAAGCAAGAGAAGAAAATTGGAAGGAAGGGTATATATGCTATCCTATATACGACGCAGACACACTACTTGATTCTCTTCTATACGTTGTCTGGTGAAAAGCTTGGCTGAGGCAAAGTATCGGCTGTATTTTACACTGCAAGGTCTGCATGAAAATTATTGAATACTTTGCATAATACAAGATTGAAAATTCTAAATGTCTTATGTGGTACTTACAAGTTTTTAAGGATGTGAGATTATGATGTAAATTAAAGATATATACATTATTATTAATGTGCTTTTTAGATGAAAAATTTTTTATTTTATTATTTAATATATTTTATAAAGTAAAAAAGAAACTATTACGTATAGTAAAAAGTACTCGTATTTAATATAGCCTTAAAATTTTAAAGTATCTTCTTTTTATGGCACATCATCATAAAGATTAGAAATTACAATGCTTATATGGTTTAGATATTTTTAACATTATACTCATACACCAAAATTATATCTAACAAAAGAAAAGTAAAATCCTCATCGTTGAAAAACGTATTTATATGCGAATTCACCCATCATTTCTAGTAGAAAAGATGAAAAATCGAGCAAGAAAGTACATAGTGCAAAGAGGAAAAGGAAAGAAAACGACGGACCAAACGCTTCCTCTATATGCGTCGATGCTTTTGGCAAGAACCTTACCACCTCCTTTTCTCCCTCTTCTTTTTTCCTCTCTTCAGTCAATTCGCCATAGTCGCAGATTTTCGGAAATACGTCAGTTTGGCCTGCGCGAATATGTCACAAGAGCCGAAGCGCCTCCGGCTGCGTGTGTGCACAGTACTTGCGCGCCTCTTTTTTTCCCTTTGCTCTCGAAGAAAATTTCAGAGCGACTCAAAAATCGACGTCTTCTTTCCAAGCTGCACACACCCCGTATTTTTCCATCTTTCCTTTTTTACCGATATATCTTACGATGTTTCTTCCGCCTTTGCCCCCCCTCCTCCTCCTCTTTTCTATTTTTTAATCTCTTTCTATCTCTTCTGCTCTTTCTCGTGACACCTTACCAAAAAGTATCTCCTTGACATAGCCTTTTCCGAGTAGACCTCGAAAGGCTTTTTCGCTAAAAATGCAGATATTTCGCTATACTGCGTGTTTACCTAACATCCATTCCAAAGAAAAAGAAGAAGAAGAAGAAGCATACGCACAAAAAGCAGACGAACGATTCGTATCTTATTTGAATGCCATGAATATGAAAAACCCTCTTTCTAGCTATCGGACTTCCTCAATATATGCATTTTAACTTCATGATTTCTACCAAAAGAATTTGCCAAATGTAAATGTATATATTATGTGAAGCTTTCAACAAATGTTAGCAAGACGTATAAGGCAGTATAAGCCCAATTCACGTCATAATAATAAAAACCCAAATTCACAAAATAAATTCTTGCGTTAGCAGAAGAATCTTCTTTCAACTATATAGGAAAATCGTTCAGTCTCGTTTCGCAACCACAAGACGAGCTCGCGGCTTTGGCTGAGTCGACTTGTCGATGAAGACAAGACTGGCTCACAACGATCAGTGCAAGTAAGACACACATACATACATACACACAGCCACCACTACCACCACAGTAAGCCATCGTTGCTATTTCTCTCGGCCACGAGAAGAGGAGGAAGTAGCGCGTACGTGCAGTTAGTTTGCGAATCTATCGGAGATGCGCGCCTCTACTTCTCTCTCTCTCTCTCTCTCTCTTACCCCACCTTTACTATTCCACCCTTTCCATGGCACGCGCAACTTGCGGGCGCCCGAGATTGCCTGGAAGCCTGGATATAGCAGAGTCTTCGGTAGGTAGATTGGGTCGGTTAGTCGGCTGCTAGATGGGCAAGGTTAGAGAAGACAGAGTGGGGATGAGGGGGGGGGATATACGCGGCCCTGCTAAAGTGAAGGAAAGAGGTGCAAGAGGAAGAGGCAGCGTATATAACGTACGTATCAGCCAGCCGAGGCAACTTCGATAATCTTCCGTCCTTTGCCCCGGCAAAGTTTGGCAATCAATGTGCGAAGTAACAGTTTAATTAAATACGCTAACCCATCGACGACGACGACGACGACGAAGAGAGAGCAGCAGCAGCAGCGCACATACCCCAACCCGCGCGCGAAGAGCCTCCTCTCTTGCACATCAGACTGCTCTTGCCTGCCTGCCTGCCTGAGGAAGAGCTCCAAAGTCTGTGTGAGAGCTCTAGGCTCCAAGATCTAGTCTCGTCTCACGAATTTTCATCTCGACATTGGCTCGCCAATTACGTTTATATGACGAAGGAACGATGAGAAGGAAAAGTGTGTTAGAGTTATCTGGATAAGATATAGTATATATACTTTAAAGATATGGATATAAAATTTTTGGTTTCATTTTGTTACCAATATCAACTTTTTATGAAAATTTATTTATTTTGATTGAATTTGATAAGGTATGATGTAGAAACCATTAATTTTATTCTATCCTACAGTTGTGAATTCAGAAATATCTTGAATCACCTGTTCATTTGAATTCCTATACTTTTAAAAGTTCAAGATCTATTTGGAGCCACTGATCTAGTAACAAAAATAGATTTAGCATAAAACCAGTTGAGAAATACAATAGCGAAAGCCTATTACGTGTCCTATATTCTTTCTTGGAAACATTTTTGTTTTTTTTTCTCTTCTAACCATCAGCTTATACATATATAGCTTAAAAAGAGATATTATATGCATCTGCTCACGTTATCTTTCTTTTCTAAAATTCCATCTATAAGTCTGTTCTTAAGACCAAAATTAAAAGTAGAAGAAACCTCTTAATAGATGATGGCATGGACACGTCAATCGTAGTCTACACCTGACACGACGATGTCAGGTGGGCGTATCATTTGTCTGTTAAGAACGATTAAGGAGAGTCTAAGAAATTCAAAAAAAGACTGACATTGGAAAATGTATCAAATTTTACGTCACAGTTTAAATCAACACTTATTCTTAGAAATAATTCATGTGAAAAAACTAAAGATTATATCGATACATATGATTTGTCAATGCATAACAGTATTTATGTGTTGATTGAAATAAATTTCATCTATATGACTTAGTTGATCATTCGAGACGAGAGATGGAATTTCTGAATGCCAGATGACGCTTGGTATAACTTAGCCTTTTTTTTGTAAACAGTTCTATAATACATCTTATATCATAGAAAACATTTTATTTTACCAGTCACTGGTCAATCACCAATGCTGACTTGCGAGCATCTTTTCGATCTAATGATTTTGATTCAATTATACAAATGAATGAAGGGTAACTTTGGCTTTATTTACACTTAATGTAAAAATGAGGAAAAAATGATGTTATTTATTTTGTAAAAAAGTGCTTTGGAATTATGTAATAAAATGTTTTTTTAAATAAAATAATTAAAAGTTTTGGTACAACAATTGTTTATTATATATCTATATCGAAACAATATACAAAAAAAAAAACTCTTAAACTGTGAATATACACAAAAGCTTTTTATTCTAAATTCGACAAACCATAAATTAATCGCATCAATCTTTCTTTTTTGACATACATATATACTATATCGTTCAAACAAGAAATATACCCTTCAAACTTTCTATATACACCTAAAGTTCATCATGACTAAACCAAAACTTCTCAATACATCGGAAGAGAGAGAAGTAATACCGATCACTTCCGCATGAGTCTATCACCCTATTTTGGAAAATTCGCCACGCCATGAAAAATTTAGCGAAATCAAGCTTTTTCTTTCCCACGTACCAAAGCCTGTATATTAATACACCCATTGGAAATACATATAGACATTGATGTGTTTGTATTCTCTTGCCCATCGATCGTCTCGATGACAACGTAGGTATACATATAAGATTATACTTATATGAGCGAGAGTAGAGAAATGATCTATTCGTTTATAATGTATTAAACCTCCAGATGCGATGACCGCAATAATATTCTTCTCTATTGTCATGTCGATTTGGCGCGCGCGCGTTAGTCGAGAATAATTGCATAGGCTTTTCCAATGAAATATGAGTAAAGAAAGCTCTCTCTCACATCATACAAACTCTACTATTGAAAAATTCTTTTGTATACACGCATAAGAAATAATCGAAAGTGAGAGAGAGAGTAACACAACATGACCAATGAAAAAAATTATTAAACGTACTAATCAATCAAAACCGATGAATTTTCACAATCATAATCTGCGAATCCAGCACGTCACGTATGCAAAATGCAAGCGCCTATAGCATAACACTAGTAGACTTTTGCATGTAGCTGGTATACACCAATCAGAAGTCAAAATGAAACGACGGAAGCAACATACGTATAGGCGTTATGGTAAAATAAAAAGAAAGAGAGGGAGACAGAGAGAGAGTGGGTCACACAAGCAACTCTCGCGACAAACGCGAAATTGTGGCGCGCATTACTCAGCGGGACGCTTGATGGATGGGTCTGGTGTGTGTAACGTAAAAGACGCGGCGGAGAGCTCTGTATGTATACGATCAACGCTACTGCGCTTATAACGGCTACGTCGCGCTATATGGCAGAGAGAAAATGGAAAGAGGAAGATATGAAGAAAGAGAAGAAGATGGTGGTATGGCGAAGAGGTTAAAGAGAGAGAGGAAGAGAGAGTATAGCGAAAGATTGAGCGACGACGCGCTGAAATGTTTGCGGAAGTTTGCAGGGATCGAGGCGTAATCGAGGTTTTGATTAATTACGTGCTAGTAGCAAGAGAGCGGATTTCATTAGCGTGTCGTGATTAAGAAAGTAGTTGTTTATAGTCGATATAACGTCGGATAAAGAAGAGACTTTTTTTCTTTTTAAAAAGAACAGAAGCTTTTAATTAATTTTAATTTAAAAATTTCTGCATATTTTTTTTTTATCATTGACGAAAAAAAAACAATTGATTCCAGAAAGTAATAATTTTATTTTCATCCTCGACATTAGTTTTAAAATAGGTATATAGCAAACATGACCCTATATATGTCAATCCTCAAAGGTGTAAATCCATCCATAAGCATCGCAGGCGCATGCATAAATGTTCTATCGCCATTAATATGGAAGCAGCTTGAGGGGGGTTTTCGAGCGAGAAACGAGATGCAAGAGAGAGAGAGAGAGAGAACACCTCCGGCAGCGTGTGTCACGAAAATGACGTATCGCACGACCACAAGCTCCAAGACCGGAAAGCTAAGAGTCAGCGTCATGCAAAATTGTAACGCAACAGCTTATATATACTACATACCACCACACTGCATATATAGGGTAAAAATCGATTTTGCGGGTCGACGCGGGTTGGACCTTACTATATAGGTACACCTACACGCAAAAGAGAGCGTAACTAATTTTACTACTACTATACTACTACTCACTATTTTTCTCATTTAGTTTCGCGTGCGCGTGCAACTATTTTTATCGAGAGCGTGAATTTTATTACTCTTTGAAAGGGGGGTAGGAGTATAGCGACCTCGTACGGTAAGGCTAAGAAGTTTCCGTCGTGACTCGACACTACCAAAAGACTATACTCTCTCTCTCTCTCTCTCTCTCTCTTTTCCTTTTCGTAATGGTTCGCTGCATTAAAGCTTGAAGCTCTCAATGATATAGAGGGATGAGAAAAGAAAGGGATGCTTTTTACGTGTCTATATTTTCTTTTGTCTCCGTTTTATATATGCGCGAGAAAGAGAGTCATCGAACATGAATAATTTGCCTCAGCTTTTATTTCTTCAAAATTTTGTCGACATATAATTTATGAAGTACAGTGCTTACTCGACAAACTTATTGTGTATACTTTTAGTTGAATAGAAATTTCGCAGTTGATGTGAAAAGCTTCGAAATGAAATATTTTATTTTTAGTGTAATATTATAGCTTATACTTAGCAAAATATGCAAAGCACGTGTTTCTTAACAACCGTTATGGTCCAACATATTAGTCCCTATATTAATATTCCCTACCACCACGGAATGACGGCTTATTCTTACAAACGATGAAGATTAATAGTCGAGAAACATTATAATAAATGTGATCCTCCGTTCTTATCACCTTCGCAGCTCGATAACGCACAATGACTCTTATCTCTCTTTCTCACCCTTGTACTATAGTGTACGATGAAAAATAATATTTCACTTAAAAAAAAAAAAGAGGAGCAAAAAGATAACAATAAGAGCTCGCGCTAATGACGTTCCATTACGTTTATGGCGTGATTTCAGCTGAATCAGAGTGACTTGAAGTCGAACACGAGCCCTGTGAGCTTTATTTTTTTTTTTATACCAAGACACAAGCCAGGAGGTTACTATACGGGGTTATAAAAAGCTTCGTTTTCTCTCATCAGCGAACTTTTAGTTGAGCTTGTGTGTGGGGGGCGTCAAGACAGAGACACTCGTCTAGATCATCGATCACGATGTTGTCAGCGAACAAACAAGCGGCACCCACAAGATTTTTCCCTTTCTCACCATACACACACACTGTCTTGGCGCCTAATCCTCACGCGCGCTATTTTTTTGTTTGAATGCCGCGTACAAGATTGCTTGAAAGATCGTTCGCCTCAGATTCGTTTTTTTCTTCCTTGACCGTCGGCGCCTCTACGTGAAATTTATCTGTTTGAGTCCTTGCGATGCGGGTTCACCAGCGACGAGGTAAATAAAACTTGAGCGATTAAAGGAAAAAACTCTAGACCTTGCTAAAGGGGGTGTAAATATTTTTGGGATTATGCGTGTACGCGAGACTAGCAAAAAATGATGGAAAAATTAGGGTTTTGGCATTTGGAAAGTCAATGATGACGATTTATTTGTGGGATTGTTAGTGATAGTTGGATTAAATAAATTTGAACTATATTACTTACCGTTATGGACGAGAAGAGTTGAATCACGAGCGAGGTTCGTGAGTTCGCTGTCGGTGAGAGTCTCGTCGGAGGCGTTGCCGGAGGTTGGGGTGTCACTGAGGCCAGCGACACTGCCTGGCACGTGATAGTGCGGATGCTGCTGTTGTTGATACGAGCGTTGTTTATGCTGCTGGCCCGAGCCGTAAGGATTGAGGACGGCTGGGTGGCCACCACCGGGTGGAGGATAGCCACCACCGCCGCCACGGCTGCCACCGCCAGTCGATCGGTGGCTTGGTGGTGCGTTACTACTCGTCTCTTCGCCCTCGCTACCGCTTAGGCTGTAGGTCGGGTAAAGGCGTCCCTTCCCTGTAAAAAATTTATTAAAATATTTATTTTTTTACAATTTAATAAAAAATATATTTTAAAAAAATATATTCATCTTTTCAGTTAAAATGATCTATTGAATTTTTTAAAATATAAAGTATCAATTTTCTTTATAAAATTTTATATATCAAAACTTTGTAAAATTATTTATAAAAATTTTACTACAATTTTGAAATGAAAATTTAAAATACATCATCTTTTTTTATACTCTTACATTTTACGTAAGATCATCTTATATTTTCTTCTTTTACAACAGTATTGTCATTTTGTTGAACAAATGTTGAGTTATTTTAAAAAGTTTCTCTTTTTTTAAAAGAGTATACTACATAATGCAATGGAAATTCTGGTCTTATTTTACAATAAAAAAATAAAATTGTATATGAAGTCGTAAATAAAAAAAAATATGTTTTTAAATTACGAATTGAGAGTGAGAATCATTTTTACAGGTCCTGTTATTGTACAAGAAAAGAAAAAAATAAAATTTGAAATATATTCCTAGCTTATAAATGGTGAAACCTTATTTAAAATAGTATCGTAAAATATCAAATAAAAAAAGAAAATTCAATTGAAAGCAATTTATAAAATCAAAAATGATTAATAAATATCCTAACAATATAAAAAATAAAAAATTTATGAATACAATGATTATTAAAACCTCTATCCTTAAATCTCATTATTATTTCTTATTATTATACCTCTTTCAGGTGCTTAATCAAACATCTGTAAAATCACCACCACCCACAGAGAGTAACTCAAGTGTTAATTGAATGTTACGTTACCACACAACAAATCCTTCCGCCTACGCAATATTAAAAAAAAAAAAGTCACGTGAAGAAAAGCCTCGAGACTCTTTATACCATTACAGTCATAAGTCTCTCCCTCGCGCATACACTTTCTATGTATAGGAACCCCCATAACGCGCAAAGGCGTCAATCAGCCAACTAAAACTCATGTGGGTTAGCGATAAATCGAGCCCGCGTATACTATATTACGAGTTGTTCGAACGCAAACTTGGAGAGCCTGTAATAATCGAACTGGCGCAAATTGCGAGTGTATACCGATGGGAAACGAGTAGGCGCGAGCGAGCGTGATGATCAAGCTTCTTATCTAGTACGCGAGATGCACTGTACCCAGTTGTTTTGCTATAGTAAATGGCT
>JAPYZE010005330.1:0-11674 GCA_030522805.1 Leptomastidea abnormis | reverse complement strand
ACACACACACACACACACGAATCTGGCACACGTATAAAGGACGCGTGGCGCAGCTGCTTCTGCCATCATCACGCAGCAAGAGACGGCCACGCGTCTTTCTTTCCTATACATACATACACGATACAAGAAGGGGACCCTACATTATACTCCTTCTTCTCTCGTTCTTCTTTCTACTTTCCTATACTTACCTATACCTTTATATAGGTATTCTTACACTCAACAACGGTATATATATAAAAGAGCTCGCGCGACTATCGGCCTTTCCCTTTCAATTTCCTTCTTCTTCGTCGTCATCTACGCTTATATTTCGTTTCCTTACATTCCACCCCTTCATTTTTTATAACTTATAATACCGTCTCTAATCCTATATATATTTTTTTTAAACCTCGACCTATGGCAATTTATGTGTCTAATATTCGTTCTATATGCCAGGCGGAGTTTTAGAGGGTGTCTAACTTTTGGTATGGCCTTTTATTATAAATATATGGGGTGTGTTTAGCCCCTTATATGCTTTATATAAATGTAGGTATAGATACGTAAAAGAGTTTCGTGGAAGTTTTTACATTTTTGCTGAAATTGGTAGATTTGTTTAATATGATAGGTAAAGTTATTATCTATATAGTTTTTGAATTTTTTTTTTTTTATTTGAAATAAAATAGTGATGTGACTTCCTGTGATAATCTATTTATATAGCGATGATGTAAGAAAAAGTATGAATAAAGTACCAATAGCATATAGTGATAAATAAAACGAAACTTCATGTGAAGTAAGTTTACCGAGTGATCTCAATACTGAAATATTTTGCATCCCTTAATTTTAATCGCTATATTTTGTATGTAAACGTACCAATAGTAAAGGGTAAGCAATCATGTAATCAATAAGTTATTTTTTATAAGTTAAGCTTACTATGCTGTTTATCATTATTTAAATATCTATTTTTTTTTTTCATGAAAACATACCAAATCAAATTCTCATTATTTCAATCAAAAATAATACAAAACTAATCAATTCATATCAGATATTATATAAAACTTACTAGAAAATACCCTTACTCATCAATAATAAAATTAGCCATCACGCAAATACTTCAAATTAAAATCAAAGCCATAAAGTTTTCATTTATACCAACGCCGTTAAAAAAATTCAATCGATATAATATTAATATAAAAAAGCAAAGCAGTGGTACCAAACCAAAAAAAGGGGTCCGATCAATAGCAGAGTCGCGTATAAATATAAGTACACACACACATAACAATCGATAGTGATACACATATATGCACATGAAATTTAGCTTGATGCAAAATCAACATCAGAAGGAGAATCAACAGGTCCTGAAAGAGACTTGAAGAAGCAGTAGGTATAGTATAGTGGTAGTAGTAGTAAGAGGAGCACGTCGGTTTTGGAGACCACCGGACTTGTCACTTGCGATCCTTCTCAATACACACACATACATACACACATACACATTCATTTTATATGCGCACACACATACGTACATATATATAGATACATAAAAAGAAGGAGGAAAGGGGAAGTGATCCTCTTTCGGCTCGTCTTCTCTCTGTCTCTCTTTCCATCCCTCTCGCATCTTCTTTTTTTTTAGAAGAAGAAGAAGGAGGAGAAGGGGGTTGACTTGGCGCGAGCGAGGTATATAAGGCGGCGAAAAAACGAAGGCGCTATCGGCTCCTGATATCTCGGCTTGCGCGCGCGCGCGTCCACTGCTTCTGCGCGCTTCTCTTGATGAGCCGCATATTCTCCTTTTTTTTTTTTCAAGCATTCGCATAACTGCGGCATGAAAAATTTCAACGGCCTTCTTATGTATGTATGTATGTATGTGTGTGTGTATATGTACCTGCAGCTTGTCGCGTGCGCATCAGGTTTTTCGGGCTACAAGGAACCAAAAAGTTTCTCTATGTATATGTATATATATAAAATACACACACGCGCATAATGACGCTTAATGATGTCTCCCGGCTGCTGGTGATTCTGATGCTGCGACAGCTTGCGCAACTTGCCACTATATTGCACGTATAAATATACACATATATATATAGTGGATGTATATTTATAAAGGGAGTGACGCTTATGCAATACTCGCATACTTATATCAGTCTTCTTCCCTCATATAATCCTTTTCGTATATAGGTATATGTAAGTATACCGGGAATTGGTAGGTATATATGCACATCGCCGGTCGAATATGGCCCTGATATGCGTGTATGTGTGTATGTGTGTATTTTAATATCGAGTATGGTGATTAAGGCTTGTCGCTTCGGTTCATTGCTTAACGAAATTATTAAACTAAAATTTCCCTATAACCGTATCATCCCGCTATATATACACACACATTTTATATGTATATATTTATATACAAACACGTATGCATGCTGCATAATTATTAATCGAGGATGTTTATATGTATATTGTGTAGTATATACTTGGATCGATATTTTTTTTTTTTTTTTTTTTTTTTTTTTTTTTTTTTTTTTGTGTGGTGTTTTTTTTTTTTTTTTTTTTTTTTTAATGTATGCGTATATCTTTATATTCTTTTTTTTTTTTGGTGTCTCTCTTTTTTCTTATACCTTTATATTTGTAATTAACACTTGTTGTATACATTTTTTTTGTATTTGGATGTATAACGGAAAACATGAGATTTGATATGGACCGTTTGCTTCAATAAAAAGTAATAATCGTATGTGTAATAATAATTTCAGAATCTTTATATACAAAGTTTTTAAAAACTTTGATGTGTAATAATGTAATCATAAATGAACCATCATGACAATATATAGATATTTTTAATATTCAACAGCGCACCTACAATTTCTTTTTCTTCTTCTCCAGCAATCAAAGAAAAAAAAACCCTTTGACTATAATAAAACACAAAACCGATTTTTATATACCGATATTGAAAATCGGTAAAGATCGCTTGATCGCAAACTAATAACATGTAAATAAAAATCCCTCATCGTTATTCAAATCCGATAGTAAAAAATGAAAAAAATAAAAGAATTCAGTATTTGAAAGAGAGCCTTACATGCCTAAAACACACACACACACGGTTACAGCCTTGGAAAAGTCATCTTTTTCTCTCTCTCTCTCTTTCTTTCTTTTTTTTCTGCGCGCACCTTGCACTCTCGAGCAGCGCTGAATATCTCGCGGATCCATCTAAAGTGGCGCCAAAAATCTACTACGGACCTTCTTTCCTCCTCTCCTCCTCCTCTAACTTGATGATCCTGCCTGACTTGTATTAAATTTCAAAACACAAACTCCGAGAGATCCGAAAAGTTAGTGGTATAGATGGGAGGAGAAGGAGGATGAGGAAAAAGATCTTGCAACTTTTTATCCCGGATGCATCTCTACGCCGTCATATTATGCGAGTATATTATGCGGGCGTTCGAAAGAGCCACGCGACTGCACACGCGTCTCTCGTGTTATTGTGTGTATGAGTAAGCGAGTAAGAGAGAGAGACAAAGATCCTGGATTGTTAGGAGATGCAGTTTTATGTTTTTTTTTTTAGGGTATAGGCTGACTTGTTTACTTATATTGCTGCGATAAAATTTTGAAGTTAGAATCGATTATTGGAGAGAAGAGGAGGAGGAGGTAGAAATATTCGTTTATCGATATCAATTTTTATCGATTATATTATGGTTGACTGGTTATCTTTTTTTTTTTCATATACTTTGTTTTAGAGGTGGAAAGTTTGTTTTAAGCTTGCTAAAAACCTGACTCGATTTATAAATTATGTATGAAACGCGATGTATTTTTGATGCGCTTTATCTAAATTACATGCTGTGAAAGGGATTATGATTTTTGATATAGGGTTTAGATTAAAGTCTATACATTTGTGGGTATAAGAGACGTTGTGTTGTTATATGCTAATTTTTATGAGAGAAAGAGAGAAAAAGAAAGATTGTCAATAATGATGTGTGTTAAGGAGATTTTTGTCAATTTTTATTGTAAGCTATTTTTTACTGCGTAATATGACAGTTTTTTAAATTATCAAAAAAGAAAAAAAAAGAGACAAATAAATTCTATTTAAAAATATGTTTATTTATAGTCAGATTAAATCTCATTTATTAAAGTTTTTTTAATTAATAATTTACTAAATGAAGATCGATTTTATTTCCTTCTGGTATGTATAACAATATACAATAAACCAAAAAAATTCTCTTAAAAAAAATATGTTAAAAGACATTTTAATTTTTTATTTTTTTAATATAAAACCTTTTTGACACTTAATTAAGTGAATTTTGGTAAGTTAAAGCATGCGAAATGCCTTTATCGACAGAAGCCAAGAATCGAACCCATGACTTATGGATTGCGAAGCTTATACGTTTTGCCAACAAGCCATTCGAAACCTTGAATTTTGTATTATTTATTTGTCTTAACTATTTACTTCCAAACATAATTTTTATGAAAAATATTTATTAATCGCTTTATTTATCGTCACTCCAACATTATTAATAAAATTTAATTTTACTGAAATATCATTGAATAAGCCTCAACACAATAATTTAGTTTATTTATGAAAAAAAAAAATTGATATCTCCTCATCTCAAAAAAATATATATATAATCCGAATTTCAAAAGATCAAAAAAGCCACCATTAAAAATTCAAAAAGCCTCTCAAATTCGATATCTAATAAAACGCATATTCACATACACACATACATACCAATCAAAATCATCTTACAAAAAAAAAAATAAATAAAACCACATTACCAAACGATCAGCAAAACCGCAATCAACATCTTACCGTATATCCTCAAATCCTTAATTCAAGCAATCTTCTTCAAAATAAAAAAATCCGTAATTCCAATTTTCAGGTGCTCTCTTCGCCTCACATTCATATACAAAAAAATACTCGCACACGCGTGTGTGATTTCAAAAGAATGTGTCAAATCCAACTCGAAAATTTCATCCGAAATTCCGCGTAATTAGTAATGCGGAAAGGTGGAAATATTTTTTTTTTTTTGCACACACTTATACATTTATACTATACACATATCTTATACCAATACAAGTATAACACATTATATACATATATATCTTTATGTATCTGTGGCTTGGTATAAAAACGGCAGGTGGAAAAAGAGGGAGAGAAAGACAGAGAGGGATGGACGAACAGACGAACCTCGCCTCGAAAATTTACAGGCTTCCCTCCCAAGAGAGTATATATAGAGCTACTACTTCTTGAACGCGCAAGTTGAGGCTACTCTAAAAAGATATACGGATATATACTATCTCTCTCTCTCTCTCGCGTACGCTTTTTTTTATACACAAAGAATAAAAGAGGAGGGCGCCAATCTCTCCCTCTCCCTTTCTTACTCCTCTTTCATTCCCTTATCCTTCTATACACACATACACATACATCCTTGTGCAAAACGTAAGAAAAGATCAGCGAATTAGCTACCGAATCCACATATCGTTTCACTGTCCATTTACTCTCTGCGTCTATCGTACCCTGGATATCTTTGTTTTCTTACTTTTTTTTTCTTTTTTTTTATCACTACTATACAGTCCGCGATGTCTTTTTTTGTTCAATGTATACCTATATGTACACGTAACCAGGATCTTTTTCTTGAAAACGTATAGCTTCTTGCTTTTACTCTTCTCCCCTTCTATATATCTTTCTCTACTACTCCTTAGGGAGGTTTATATATACCTATACATTTCTTTGGTGGACGACAGTGACGACTTTGTTTGAGCAGCTTTACGGCACGCGTATACTCCCTCTCTCTCTTTGTGTTTGTCTTTCGATTCGACCAAACTGCCGGCTTTGATTATCCAGCTATGTTGTACGATGTATGTGGAAGAACTGCTGTGGTAGACAACAGATCAGGAAGTTGAGATATATTGAGGTGTATTGAAGATTTTTTTTTGTAACTTTCTACAGTTATCGATTTATCAAAATTTTAGTCATACATATGTATTTTTAATTAGTTTTGTTTATTCGTTAGTTGATATATACCTGATGAATTATTTTTGATTGGTATTATTTTACTTAATTTAGGAGTTTTTTATATAATATGAAATTTATAAGTACATTTATTATAAAATTGAAAATTTATGTTAGATCTTATGCAAAATAAGGTTTTCTGTTTGTATGATACTGATACAATATTGTAATAAAAATAAGTGATTATATACTGCAGGCGATTTTTGTTTTGATAAAATGTGTGAAATACAATTGAAGGAATAATAATAATGATAACAATATAACTTGTGATTAATTAATGATTTTATTCATTTGAAATATAATGCAAAATACAGGCGGAAAAGTAAATCATATATAAGAGAAATTGAGTTAGTTTCTATATAGCTATTTTATATTTACTGCGCCATGAATATCAATTCTATATTCTAGTATTTTCAAAATATTTTAATTATTGAGTAGCTTATATATTTTTAAGCCACAAAATAGATTAATGCACTTAATTAAATTATTTATCAAATAATGAGTAATATAAAAAAAGCTGCAACTAATTGTACTCAATTTTTAATATTGCGAAAGGAATCCTCAAGATTCATTTGAATGTTTGTAAAATGTTTAGCAATATTTGATAAACCATTTATATAGTTTTCTACCTCTGGCCACATCCTATTTATACTGTCTAGATTCTCTGACACTGAAAAAATAATTTAAATTTTAACATTACTACTGTCATTATTTTTTTTTATTAAGTAAATACTTTTTATAAATTTTAGATTCTTACTGAGATATAGCTGGTGGGAAATTTGGTCAAAAGACTCTGTAGTTTCCTCCTTAGAATCATTTTCATGAACAGTATTTTTGTGAATACGTAAGTGTATATAATACAATAACCCACCAATAATCGTCATAAATATGAATGTGAGTACCAAAGCCAAACACGCCATGACCGTACGCACATGCACTTCGACTGTTTCCTAGAATAAAAATATAAATTAATATTAAACAAAAAAAATTAAATATTTTATACAATTATTTCTTATAAGAATATAAAAAAAATATTATTGAATTATGAAAATAGTAATATTCAAAATTAATTACTTTTCTCTTTATATTTTTCGTAGTTAAAACCTTATCAACTACTTCTTCAATTTTTTTATCATCTTGTTTATCCATATCTTCTTCCATATCTGTATCGTCTTCCGTATCTTCACACGAATCATCATTGTCTTCTTCTAATTCTGACTCTGTTGAATCTTCCAATGTCCATTTTTTGTCTCCAATCAACATCGTTTCAATTGGTTGAACAGGAAAATTCAAATCTTTTCTTTCCATTTTTATTTCTTTTGGCAAATCACTGTCAGTGGAATTTTTTCTGCTTATCATTGCCCATTCCTCCGATGACATATCTTCCTCCGAACTACTTTTTTTACAGTCAGTTATTGTCTCAGTTATTACTTCCATTTTCTAATAAACACAATAAGTTATTAATATTTCCAACTAAGTTTTACTTTGTTAAGAAGAAAGAACAATTACTAATGTTTTATGTTTTTTCAGTTTTTTTTGAAGGAAAGCAAATAGTATGGAATTTAGCAATAGTAAGTTAAACTTCTCTCAAATTTTAGTAATGCATAGCAAAAATAATAATGTTGGACTTTGATTCTTATTATTAGTATTATTTTATCATAAAATGTATTTAAGAAAAGAACTTTCTTTTAAATCAATATATAAAATTTATATATCTGTACATACCTTTTCAATTGTCTATGCGATGGAACTTGACAAGACTTAAGTGGACGTAGATTTTGAAAATGTCGCAGCACAAATAGCGTGGATAAGCACTCAATAAGCAAAGTTAGATTGACTGCTTCTTCTTCTTCTTCTTCTTCTTCTTCTTATTCAAATGAATAACTTGGTACGTTCAAACTAGTATAGTGACGAACAGCTAAGGTTGATCTTTTGAATTAGACTGAGGATCCTCGGAAAATTCAACAGCGTCTACACAATTCGAAGACGCCAACATTAACTATACCTACTACCTAAGAGATGAGGTGCAGAGGAGATGAAACTAGCGTCGGCAATTCTTATTGGTTGACGCCAATTGTAGAAAAAGAAAGAAGAGTTTAGACGATTACTTTTTCCCTTTGGAAGAATATTAATTTTACTGTTTACTATTGGTAGATATCTTTTTGAATTTATAATGGTTATAGAATTTCGTGTTGCTAAGGTGACACAGCATAGGCCTTGTGATTCACAGATTGAAACAACGAAAACATTTTTTTTCGATCTTATGAAATGTTCTTTTATTTGAAAAATAGTATTTAACATTTTTTGTTGTTTTTATTAAAAAATACTCTTTTTGAGAATATTTGTTCTTTTTTTTATAAATGTTTCATTTGCAGAATAGGTGTATCATAAGATTTGTAAGAAATTAAGAATTTGTTCTATTTTTCAATGCGATGTAACGAATAATCATTAAGACTCATTTTAGAATTCGTTTAATTTTTAAAAATCTCTGCCAGATTGTTTATTAAATTTTGTATCTCAAGCCCCAGGCTATTTAAGCGTTGTGAACTATCGGACACTAAAAAAAAATGAAATTTAATTTTTACTTATTTCTTTCTTATAAATGCTTGTAATAAATCCAGCTCCCAAAGACCGCAACCTTCCCATGTAAGTAGAAAAAGGCTGTTTAAATTGTTATGAAAATAATTAATATTTTATATCAACAAAACACAGTAGGCTTTATTTTTATAGGGCGTTGAGTCAATTTTTTAGTAATAAAAAAAAAAGAAAAATCAAGTTAAAGTTTGACAAAATTCCTTATTTTAACAATATTACATCAGGATGCAAAAATCAGGTTAAATAAAAGTTCAAGATATTATTTTTTAATGGAACTCGAAAAAAAATTTGGAAAAACAGCAAAATTAAAAGTTGGGACAATAGAAGACCTATTATATGTATTAAAATTTGTTAGAATAAAAAAATAATAATAAAATTTAAAATTGAATTTATTTATCAAAAATTAATTACATATTTGAATTACAAATGGCATATCTTATGTTCTAAGCTTTAACTTGTAAATGAGCTGGATTCATTTCATTTCTTATGAAACAAAGATTCATGTCCATCAAAGTTTCAACTGATTTATTTCAATTTTTAAATTGACGTAATGAATCATCAAGATTTATTTTTAAATTTTTAAAATTGTTTACAATCTCTGACAAATTATTCATGTGAGCTTTTATCTTAGGCGACTGACTTTTTAAATTATCCAAGTGGCTTAACACTGAAAAATAAATAAAATTTTTTTTAAAAAAATGTATTTCTTATTGAAATATTTTTTATAAGTCAAATACTTACATTCACGAAGTTGATCAAAAGCAGCAATTTTACAATCCGGTATTTGAGGTTCTTGAATTTTTGGAGACAAAAATTTGACCAAACGCTCATAATAAATTTTGCTATGAGATTTCATTTCGTCAAAAAATACTTGTGCATTTGAATGACGAGATACTTCTAACGGTTTTGCTTGTAAATTTTTTTCTTTTACAACTGTTACAGCTACTGCAACCATAAAAAGCATCACAATAATACCCATAGTCATCATAAATATCATTGAACATCTTCTCTCAAATTCCTAAACAGAAAAATATAAATTATTATATGGATAAAAAAATATTTAATATATTGTGAAATAAATATTTTAATTTCGTAAATCATTTAAAAAATTATTAAATTATTAAATTACCATATTTTCTTTGCGAAATTTTGATTTTATAGATGTAGCATCAGATTCTTTCTCATATTCTTCATCGTCATATTCATCTGTTTCTTCTTCCATATCAAAATTTGAATTTTCATCTTCTTTTTCTTCTTCTCCTAAATCCAGTGGTGGACGACGATCGCCTTTCTTCATTTTAGACAAACATTCTTCAATTAGTTGAATTGAAGCCTTCAACTTATCCTTCTCCATTTCATCTTTTGGCACATCCTTATTTTTTGAAGCTCTTTTGTAAATAATTATACATTCTCCCAATGGCAATAATGGCATATTTTTCTTCGAGCTACCTTGTTTACCAACAGCAGTTGCCTCAGTCATTTTTTCTATAAAACAAAATAAATAAATAAATAAATGATGATAAAATTCTATGAAAACTCTTATTTCTTGCTAGTGCAGATTAAGAGACCAGATAAATATATCTAAACGCTTAAAAATCTGCCGGAAACTCGAATACATCAACGCTTCTTACAAGAAATACGTATTATTTATTTATTTTTATATTGTTTTTTGTAATGTTTATTGATGTAAGCAGAGTCGTACGATTTTTAATAAAACTTAATCACGCATGCTTTATCAAAGTTTTTTTTTTTAAATTTTCTTTAGAATTTCAAATTTCTAATGTAATAGACTCTTTTTTCCGTCGAAAAAAAAATTTGTAAAAATCAAACTTTGACGGAAATTAAGTTATAAAATAAAATTACACATAATTCAAAAATTAAACATACCTCTTGAAATTGGTTTTATATCTCCGATGACTGAAATTTATATCCGTAATTTTTGAATATATCACAAGAAAAAATGACGCTGTTAAAAATTCGATATGCTAAGGTCGATCTCCTAGATCAAACTGAGCTACTACGTCAGTGTCTTCCGATCACTTAACTGCGTCTCCACAACATAAAGCGTTGACTTTTGGTACACAAGAATTGATTGTGTAAAGACTGAAATTAGCGTCGGTCATTCTTATTGGTTAATTCAGAAAAAGAAATAGAAGAGTCAGTGCAGTATATTACTTTTTCACTTCGGTTAAATTTTAATTTCATCGTTTGCTGTATTGGCACGCTTTTGAATTTCCATGGATATACAGTTATATGTCTAGCATGAATAGATATCTTTATTGAGCCTACAAGTATAGAGTTGTAAGGTGGCGGTACGTTTGTAAAGTTGTATAAAATCTAGCGCCTCGCCTTTTAGCCATGTGTGCCAAATATATATATATATATATATATATATATATATATATATATATATATATATACCTTCCCTTAATTAGCAAAAGATAAAGGGTCGTTATTTGTACGAACATTTGCGATGTATGTATTTGGTAAACCGTCAAAAATACATATCGACCTCATACATCCTTTTTTTATTTATTTATTTTTTGGTAAAATATAAATTTGTATTTTCTCTTGTTTACAAAAAAGCGTAAGTGGTAAAATAAATAAAATATGCTATAAATGTAAAAAATAAAAAAAAATAAAATAACCCTGTAAATAAAAATAAACAATCGTAAAAAAGTATTTACTTTCTTTTAAGTTTTCAATCGTGTATCTCGTTAATCCTTCGTTGAAATCTCAGCTTATTACTCTTTCAAAAAAACTTGCCGGCATCTTTCAATATCGGTACTTTATAAAATTTTTGAAAAAAACTTATTTTTTTAATACCTTCTTTTCCTTTATTAAAAAAATTTTAATTTGACAAAAAAAAAACATTATAATTTGTTAGGTAAACTAATAATAATATAACTTAAAATATGTTTGTAATTTTTTTTTTCTTTTTATTAAAAATTATTGCCTTTTTTATCTAAAACTGAGGATAAAAGAGATTTGTTCTATATTTATGTGTATAAAATTTTGTATAATCTCCAGCCCCTGGATATTCAAACGTTCTGACCTGTCAAACACTGAAAAAAATTTAATTTTTAATAATTTCTTTCATTATCAAGTTTTTATTAA
>JAPYZE010005325.1:0-18306 GCA_030522805.1 Leptomastidea abnormis | reverse complement strand
AAGCTCTGGACGCAAAGACCACTTCGCATGTCCCAGATATTAACGAGTTTATCGCAGCTACCCGAGACGAAAGTGTTACCAGTCTCACTTGGCGCGAGATCTATCGACATCACACTATCCGAATGGCCATGAAAGCTCTGCAGCAGCTGGCCACTCTCAACATCCCATAATGCACAGGTACTGTCTCCACTGCCTGTAAGAACTTGCTGATCGCTGTTTGGAAACACACAGCACGACGTGTATGAGATGTGTGTACCAACAGTTTTCTTTTTTGCTGATACGTCGTCCTCGAGACTCAAAGGGTATACTGTCACTTTGTTGTCTAAACCACTATTGAAATGATAAATTTTTATAATTAATATATATTTTGTTTTGATTGTTTCAGATACTAAAAGATATAGATCTCAATTATTGTATGCTTACCCGCATGCCACAAGTTGTCCACTAGGTGCATAAGCACATGCAATTACCCATGTCGTTGGCATAGTGACTGCATGTTCTTTATTTGTTGTGAATGCATCCCATATTATCATTTTGCCATCCTGCAAAAAGAAAATTAATTTTTTTATTTATAAGATTCTAATAAGATGTCAAAAGAATATAAGTTATCGTATAAATACTTGTGAAGAAGAAACAATGTGACGTTTATCAGGTGACCAGTCCGAACACAATACTTTTGCTTGATGTCCTTTTAAAATTCTTCTTGGTTTTACATTTATACAACTAATTAGTTCTAATTTATCAGCAATAACTGACACTAAAATAACAAATAATAAAAATTTTAATTTTTATCTTTAAATTATCTTACAGTTTATTATTGAACTTACAAGTAACATCATTGAGCTTTTGTCTTTCATCTTCTAAGCGTATCTTTAAAGATTCAGCTTCTTTGGACAGCTTCTCTATTTGCTCAGATTCTGTAGCAGATTCCATGTTTGACAATGGTAACTTCAGTTTAACAATTTTTACAATCCAAGAATTTATAATTTATCAGCTGACAAACATGAGCGTTGTTTTAGGATTACACTCAGAAATCCTGAAAAAAAAATGTAAACAGTTACTATCAGATGAATTCATTAGAAACTTGTATTCATTAAAAAGACATTACAACAGTATTAGATCTAATTAATTGAATAAAATCCAAATTATCTTTAGACATCTACAACAATGATCCAAAGATAAAATTTCAAGCTCCAAAAAATTCAAAGCACTAAATAAAAAAAAAGCACTTATAATCCTGCAAGCACAACTAAAAATAATAAATTAAAAAAAAAAAAAAATCTCACTGACCTCAAAGTTTACAGCATCTCAAAACTTCATAGACTCAACAAATCACAAAAATTCCACATATCCTTCAACTATCAGTAATATCTTTCCAAGAGCTTAAAGCTTTCATGGCGCGCTCTCACCACCAAACAAAAATACACACGAATCACGCCGGTGTCAACCAGCTATAAAATCTTAATTCCCCACGTTCTACAATTCAACAAATGAACAATAATAATCTAGACCGAGGTCAATAAGGGCCACATCTTTATAACGCCCTTCCGACCGCGCCTCTCTCTCCCTTCTCATAAGCAGACGACGCGTATGAGAGAGCGAGAAAGAGAGAGAGAGAGAGCTTCTGGTAGTCACACGCGAGCTTGCGGAGCTTGATGCGTTCTTTTTAACTCCGCCATCTTGACTGAACTTGCGTTAGGTATATAGGTATATATTTGTATTATATTGCTGAGACGGCGTTGCAAGCTAGGGGATGCTGACTTGGGGTAGGCCACTTTCTCTAGTTATACTGCATGTGTCACGTGATTTCTTATAACATTTTTTTGGTCACTTGTGCTTGCAAGCTCGGAGATTTGTGGTGTTTATAGATATGAACTTTTACTTGGTTAATGTTATTTAATTTAATTAAATTAAAAAATTAACAGCATTTTTGGTGATACTTTAGATTTACTGTTAATATTTATAAAAAAAAAGTATTTATATTTAGCTGAAGATTTAGAAATAATTACGTACTTTAAAGTTATTAAATTATAACGATTAGTAAAAAAAAATAAAATTAATTTAAGATCTTGAATAATGAAAAAAATGGCATAGCATAAACATCAATCAGTAAAAAAGAAGATAACATTCTAAAATTTCATTTAAAATCGGCGCCTTGCGTATATCTATATATGCACTACTTTAGTCAAAAGCTCAACTTTTGGTATTTTTTTGTTCGATCAACCACTTCCAATATAATGATACCGCAGTTTTCCAATCTCATTCAAACATAATTACTGCATCAGACACCAATACTTAATTATTTTTAAGCAACGCTTAAAAATACTTAAAAGTAAGTATCTCCATCAAGGCGTACGTGCTGTAAAAAATCGAGCGGCTCTCTCGCGCATGTATCCCCCAAAAAAAAAACAAGGAGAAAATTCCAATCCAAATCAATGCATCAAAGCAAGACAACACTATATATTTTGTCCGTAGACGATGAGTAGTCGTCGCGCAGGAGGAGTGAGGGACGAAGTATATAGTTGCGCGGGTGTCGCTCCAATCGTCGCGGCCCCGTTCCTTCTGCTCCGCGAGCGCAGCGCTCTTCATCCTCTCCGACGTTGACGGGCGGTAGAAGAGAGTGTACGCGCCTTGTTCTTTCACCTTTATATCTCTCAATCACCTTCTGCAGGAAAGAAGATATTTAAAAAAAAAAACATGGCCCTGTTGAGCGTACGACTCGCCGCTTCGGTAGCGAGACAGCTGCCAAGTACCCAGGTAAGTGTACACCTTCTAATTGATATCTTGTGATCCCGAGTTACCCGCGTGCTCTATGGCATCTTACTCTGCCACGCCGAGTGTATATCGATATAGAGCGGAAGAGGGGGGTATGCCGACCTCTACCATCTTTGAAAAGAGCTCGATTTTAGGTATTCCGGTTCCTATTATTGTTGCTGGGTATTGGTTTATTGGGACTTATGATTTGATGATTGTAATTAATGAGGATGAGATTGATAGATATTATATAAACCCTGAGTGAGGTCGGATACGGATGATTGTGGTAGTTGAGCTGGTGTAAAGAGCAAAAGCAGCGCCGCGACACCGAACGCTACTACTATAGCTATACGAGCCGGTTATGTAATGTTATAGAAATGAAAAGGGGATGTGATTTGGTGAATTCAACCTGGTTGATTATTTTTCTTTTGTGATACTAGGTCAGCTGGCCAGCAGCGGCAGTCGTTGCCTCCAGGAAGTACCATGTTTCCTGCAGCCGTAGATCTGCTGAGATCTCATCGATTCTTGAAGAACGTATTCTTGGTTCCACCAGCAAGGTATGAAGATAGATGTATTCGCTGTTTATTAATCATTTCTTCTTTTCTATTCTTTGATTTTATTAAATTAATTTGTTTTTACTTTGGATTATTGATTAGACTTTTGGTTTAAATCAGTTGATTATTGATTTTTATGACAATCATAAATATTAGTTGTTACTATGTTTTATTTTGATAAAAGTCGAGTACTATTACTGAATTTCAAAAAATAGTAGTAACAGCTTGCAAGCAGATTTTATTGAATCTCTAATATAGATTAATAAAACAAATTTGTTATTGAAAATTTTCAATGATGACTATTTGTCAAAATCTCTTTAGAAATATTAAATAACATCTTCAGTTAAAATATTTAATTTATATTAATCATTTGTGTATCATAATAATTATTTATAGACACATAAATAATAAAGATTCAATTGCAATAAGAATATTATATAACAAAACTTTGTGTGACAAATAAGTAATTAGGTAATACAAAATTTTACTAGCCATGTATATAACATAGATCATTTTTTATAATTTTTTTAAATCAATTTATGTAACAATTATTGAATTTTTAAAATATTGAAATTAAATGTGTATACACAGGCCAACCTTGAAGAAACTGGTCGTGTACTCAGCATTGGTGATGGTATTGCCCGTGTATATGGTCTCAAGAACATTCAGGCTGAGGAGATGGTGGAATTTAGCTCCGGATTAAAGGGTATGGCTTTGAATTTGGAGCCCGACAACGTCGGTATTGTCGTATTCGGTAACGACAGGCACATCAAAGAAGGTGATATTGTCAAGCGTACCGGTGCTATTGTCGATGTGCCTGTCGGTGATGAACTTCTTGGACGTGTCGTTGACGCTTTGGGTAATCCCATTGACGGCAAAGGCCCACTCAACAACAAGCTGAGGTTCCGTATTGGTACCAAGGCCCCTGGTATCATTCCTAGGTACGTTACTCTATATAAAGCTTATTAGATTTAATAAAAAAATGAACATATTCAACAATACATTATTTATCTACATTTAGAATGTCTGTACGAGAGCCTATGCAGACCGGTATTAAGGCCGTCGACTCGCTCGTACCCATTGGTCGTGGACAGCGTGAGCTGATCATTGGCGATCGTCAGACTGGTAAAACTGCCCTGGCTATTGACACCATCATTAACCAAAAGCGATTCAATGACGCTGGCGAAGAAAAGAAGAAGCTGTACTGCATTTACGTAGCCATTGGTCAGAAACGATCCACCGTCGCCCAGATCGTCAAGCGTCTTACTGACGCGGGTGCCATCAACTATTCCATCATTGTCTCTGCCACCGCCTCCGATGCTGCTCCCCTGCAGTACCTTGCCCCTTACTCTGGCTGTGCCATGGGTGAATACTTCAGGTAGGCTTATAATTTTGCTTTTCAATACACTACTTGAGCTTTTAAAAGCTCAATGATTTAAATTTAATCTTTAATTTTTAAACATCGAAATTCTACAGGGACAACGGCAAACACGCCCTTATCATCTACGACGATTTGTCGAAGCAGGCCGTGGCCTACCGTCAAATGTCTCTGCTGCTGAGGCGACCCCCCGGCCGTGAGGCCTACCCCGGTGACGTCTTCTACCTTCACTCCCGTCTTCTTGAGCGTGCCGCCAAGATGAACGAGACACTTGGTGGTGGCTCCCTCACTGCCCTCCCCGTCATCGAAACCCAGGCTGGTGATGTGTCAGCCTACATCCCAACCAATGTCATCTCCATTACTGACGGCCAGATCTTCTTGGAGACTGAGTTGTTCTACAAAGGTATCCGACCAGCCATCAACGTCGGTCTGTCCGTATCCCGTGTAGGATCGGCTGCCCAGACCAAGGCCATGAAACAGGTATGCACGACTTATTATTTAGTGCATTCAAATAATTAACTTAAAGAATTTAATATTTTTTTTTTGTATTACAGGTTGCCGGTTCCATGAAACTGGAGTTGGCCCAGTACCGTGAGGTCGCCGCCTTCGCCCAGTTCGGTTCCGACTTGGACGCTGCCACCCAGCAACTTTTGAACCGTGGTGTCCGTCTTACCGAACTGTTGAAACAGGGACAGTATGGTAAGAACTTATTCTTTTTTTTAAATAAACTTCTCTGACGAGTAGAAAGATTAAAATTTAATCTTTTTGCTTTTATACTTTTAGTGCCCATGGCCATTGAAGAGCAGGTCGCTGTTATCTACTGTGGTGTCCGTGGTTACCTCGACAAAATGGACCCCGCTAAAATTACCACCTTTGAGAAGGAATTCCTTGCCCACGTCAAGTAAGTTTTTTTATTATATAACAATTTCAAAAAGATCAACATCAGATTAAATATATACTTATTAAAATTACTAAAACCATTTAAATTTTATACAGATCATCCCAGAAAGATCTCTTGGCCACCATTGCGAAAGAAAATATCATCAGCGAGTCTTCAGACGCTAAATTAAAGAAGGTCGTCACTGACTTCTTGGCTGGCTTCAACGCGTAAATACACCATCGAGCGACTCAATTCGAGATTCTGGTCGATTAGTTTCTGTAACAGCTGCTATGTCGGCGCTGGAGTCCAGAACGGGTAACATACTGACACGCGCGTATGTCCAGCAAGCTTATTGTACCAGCACAAAATTGCTCTTGCTCTACTTTTCTTTTTTCTTTGTAAATAATGAAAGAAAAGCAAAGAAAGTGCAAATTTGTATTTGAACTTTGAATTCGTCGGACATACGTGTGTGTTAGTATGTTACTTATTGGTTCTTTATTATAAAAAGTACCTATTATTTCGTAACGAACTGTTGGATAAATATAAACTTCATTCATTGGAATCTGATTATTTTAATCATTGCGAGAACAAAAAAACTATTGGTTACAATACAATTGTTAGACCTTAAGATAGTTAATAAAATACAAACCTTCAATAAATGTTAAATTTTTACTAAAATTAAACATCCTTTATTAATTTCTTTGTAAAATTGTCAAAATATCAAACATTAAAAATAGACTACAAGTTAATTTACAGTTTTTTTAATAAATCTTAATTACAACAATTATATACATCTTCATATTTTCACTCTCCCGAATTAACTCCGGGAATAATTATTTTGTTCATTTTCTTTTTGTCAAAATGAACGCGATCATAAGTCTTTGTAATAATACCAGTTGCAACAGTGAGTTTTAGCTCTCTTATCGTAAATGGTTGTCCTTCCATTATTGGCATGCAGTCCATTAATGTAATCCTTGCCGTGGCCGTTTCACCGGGCATTACCATGTGCACATTTTCAGGCAGCATAAAATCGACTCGCGTATACATATTCCACGTTGTACAAAAAAGAGAAGAACAGAAGCCATATTTCTAAAAAAAAAATTTATTTATTAATTTTCTCTTTTTTGAAATTTTGCAATTAAATAATTAATTTTACCGGAAGAGGTCTGCGTCGTCCTCCTTCAGCTGCTGTTAATAAATATATTTGACACTCGTAGTGATTGCTGAATTTCACTGAATCTTTTGCACAAATCCACATCCCTCTGCGTACAGCATTCATTTTGACTTTTTTTAGTAGAGCACCAACGTTTTCACCTGCTGGTGCTTGTGGTACACTATTTTTAAAAATCTAAAAAATATGTACGATCTATAATGATACTGTATTTTAAAAACTATTAAATTTTTAAAATCTTGAAATTACTTGTATATCAGAGATTATGGTTTTCGTTTTTTCATCAAATCCAATTATTTCTGCTTCTGCACCTTTTTTAATAATACCTCTCTTAATTGTTCCAACAGCAACTGTACCTCTACCAGGTACATTAAAAATGTTATCTACTGGTAAAACAAATGGAGACTTATAATCTCTTTCTGGCAATGTAACATAGGAATCAAGTGCATCTAAAAGTGCTTGTATAGATGGTATTCCATACTGTGAAGTGTCTCCATTTAAAGCTAATAAAGCAGAACCTTTAATTACAGGACTATTAATACCATCAAAGCCAAAATTTTCAAGAAGTTCTCTGGTCTCAATCTCAACAAGATCTAACAGATCATTATCAGCCTTATCAGCCTATAAAGCAAAATTGAAAAACTAGTAATTAAACAAAATTGGTCACTTACAAAAACTTCATAAAAATTTACCTTATTGATAAACACTAAAATCTGCTTAACACCAACTTGTTTAGCCAACAAAAGATGTTCTATTGTCTGTGGCATAGGCCCATCCGTTGCTGCAACAATAAGTATTGCTCCATCCATTTGCGAAGCACCACTAATCATGTTCTTAACAAAATCAAGATGACCCGGACAGTCAGTGTGAGCATAGCGTCTTTTTTTCGTCCTGTATCCAATGTGGGCTATATTGATGGTGATACCACGAGCTTTTTCTTCTGGCGCCTTATCAATTTCGTCATAAGGTACGTACTTGGAATCCTTGTTCTGAGTGGAGAGATACTTGGTGATCGCGGCGGTGAGCGTTGTCTTGCCATGGTCTACGTGACCGATTGTACCCACGTTGCAAATAACGTCCGCGGCTTTGCAGTAACTCCGTACACGAGTTTTAAGAAATGGTTGTAGATTTGTTTTAATAGTTTGACAACATGATCTAGGATGTCGAGCCTGATAAAGGCCGAACAACAAAATTCGACGAAGTAACATTATTTTTATACTAAAATTTTTTTTTTTGTAAATATATCTTTGAGATAACTAGGTTTCTGAAAATTAAATATTTGGAGGTTATAAGTGCGGCAAATTTAAATGATTAATTTTACATTGTTGACTTACGATTATCAGAAAAAAATTAATTTTGATGATTGATAAGCTTTGTTTATTACTTAACATTATCAAATCTCATATTATATATTTACTAATATTATTAAATTACAATGTTTTCATGAGAGACGGCTACCTGCACATTTTTTTACTGCATGTGCTTGCTGTTTGCAGACGACGTTTACCAAATGGCGCGTTTATTTAAATTTTCGACAGTTTGATATTTAAATTGATTTTTAAAAAATTAATATTTTTTATATTAAATATTCGTGAATTTTACTTGTCTTTAAAAAACAAGTTTTATAAGTACTTGATTTAAAAATTAAATTTTTTATTAGAAAATTTCACCCTAGGAAACAATCTGTAAAATTATTTTTTCAATTGTACAAAAAGTTTGCATGTGGTAAGGCCTAATTCTGTTCAGTTCAAAACATATTTTTTTATGATCTTAGCAATTAGACAAATGAAATTTATGTATTCTCCAAATGAAAAAAAAAATCACCTGGTACTAAAGGAAGGGGAGGAAGCCAGTAAAGGTTAGATAAGTTAGGTTGTGACTTGTGAATTGGTTTTGTATAGTTTAGGATCATAGGATGTCGAAACCTGGTAAAAGCTGAACAATAAAATTCGCCAAAGTTACATTAATTTGATAGTTACCTTTTATACGTTACTTAGTAATCATGTCACGATCGCGACTAAGTAGAATTTTACCAAGAGATAAAAAAATTAAATATGAAGTCTCTAAAGAACAAGTCCCTTTAATTTTAGACAATTATGTTAATTATATGAGTAAGAAAAAAAAGATTTCTGGTGGCACAAAGAGAACATTGATTAACTTTGAAAAGTTTCTGTAAGTATAATTTAAAGTCTTTTATAGTTTTACAATTTATTTGCTTAGACTAATACTTTTTAACAGTAACTTAGCCTTTGTCATTTCATTATTGTATTAAAATATTTACTTTATATTTTATATAACACTGTAGACACACTCTATTTTTCATCATTTTAAAAAATTTTTTGTCCTTTTATGTTTGATTTATATTTTTTATGATTACTTTTCTGTAGATTGCTTGAAGCTAAACCACCTGGAACTACAATTACTGTACTTAAAGAAAGGCCTGGTATATCAATATATTTTTATAATTACATTTTTAATATTTAAAAATTATCAAAAAATTAAAAAAAAATGTTATTTTAGATGATTTGATAGGAATAGAAATATTGGAATTCCTAGAGAAATTCAAATCTGATGTTACTGAAGCCTTATGTTCCAACAAATGCACTGATAAGATGAGAAATTTGGAATTATTTTACTTATTTGCTGTAAGTAACATCCCACATAAATTATATAAAGAGTGGCTCGGAGTAAATAATAATTGATGATGATATCTTGCAATATGTATAAACTATTATTTTTATATTTTAGATGATAGAGAAATAATAAATATAATTATAAAAAATTAATGTTGTTTATTTTATTTGTTGTTAAATTACAATGTTAGCCTCTCTTAAGGCTCTAAGCATATGTACATATATATGTATGTATGTATATAGGTTCAGGTATGCGTCCTAGTACATACTAAGGAAGGGGAAGGCGGGAGGAAGCCAGTAAGGGTTAGGTAAGTTAGGTTGTAAAATTTGGTTTTATGCTTGCTATTTGCAGACAACGTTTATCGAATGGCCCGTCAAAACTGTCAATTGCCTAGAAAAGTGATATAGAAATCTAATTTTTCTCAGTTTTTAAAGATTAAAAAGAGATTTATAATATTCCGCGACTAAATAAATTTTTATTGAAAAATATTAAAATGATTTATACAGTACGTGAAGACCAAGTTATACCTCTCTTGGATAACTACATTAGTTATATGAATGCAAAAGACAAGATTCCTAACAAAACAAGGATCTTTATAAACGACTTTTTACAGTTGATGTAATTAAAATTTTTTTTATTGCTTTATTGCAAGTTATTTGCACTAACTAATGTTTCCTAAAAACAACATAACCTTTATTATCCTCTTTTTAACTGTATATTGTTTTGTTTGACCTGCATTTTTTTTATACTTTTACAGTATTGCTAAAGAAAAACTTGCTGAATTGAAAGACTCAGGTATGGATAAGATTTTATTATTTGAATATTTATTTTAAAATATTTATCTTATAATAAAAAAATTATATATTTTAGGTGATTTGTATGGAGAAGATAAATTGGAATATTTAAATTATTTGAAGTTTAAGCTTGTTGAAGTTTTGTGTTCCAACGAGTCTGACGACTTCTATAGATGTTTACAACTTTTTCATTTGTGCAGTATCAGTGGAATCAGCGTTACAAAATTTCAAAAGTGGTTGAGAAATTAAATGTTTTAATAATTTACAATGTATACTTAAATATTAAATTACATTTAAATACATATTCTTATTAAATTTTTTTTTTAATTTTCTTCTTCATCATCATCATCATCATACAAATCGTTAATAACTGTGTTGAAAATTAAAAATTATTACAGCCAATTATTTTTTATTTAGTTTAGCGTCACATTTATTGAAAAAGTGAAGTTCACCATCCTCTACTGAAGAAATGAGATCGTTTTTTTAATTTTGAGAATTAAGAAAGATTGTATTATTAATTCAGGAAAATTCAAATATTTTTTTCCAGATTTACTATGAGAGCATATTAATTTTTTTTTGGTGCATTGCAACTCTTTCGTAAATTTTACGATTTGTACTATTGTACTAAATAATGGAAACTACTTATTAATTTTTAAGAAAAAAAATATCGAGACGGAGCAAATATCACAATTTATTTTTATAAAGAAAACTATCTTAAAATTTTTATTATCTTGAATTAACATTTAACAAATTAACATTTATAAGAATATAAAATATCTCGATGTTTGATGTATATCATTGATGTATCCTCGTCTAACTTATACACTCATACAGGTATATATATACAGTTATACACCCATAAAAAAGCATCTAATCGCATATTGTACATACGTATATATAATTATAGACAGGCTACAATATATGTTATTTTCTCTTTCTCATTTTCGATCTCTTTCTTTTTCTTTCTAGTTGGTTCTACTGGAGAACAAACAACACAACACCCGCACCCAAAACCAAACACGGACACACACATGCCATACAAGATTATCGAAAAAATAAAGAAAGAAGCAGTGACGGAGCACACGCTCAAGATTTTTGTCAAAAAAGCCTGTATAATATGAAATAAGTCCTTTGACCATTTTACAAGTTTAAAGGAAGAAGAAAGCTATATTGAAAATAGGGAAGGAAGAAGGAGGAGTATATAGACGGTATAGACTCCAAGACGGTTGTGCTCCGCATACCTTTATATATATTACATTGGTATGTAATACAGAAAGAGAAAGAAAAACAGGTATTAGGACAAGGAAAAAAGAGAGACGGAAAGCAGTCACACAGTCACAGCAGGCAGTCTGCGACGCGTAAGCGAGCGCGCATCATCGCACACGTTGAGAGAAAAGAGAGAGAGCGAGGAGCCTACTACTTTGCTCGGAGTCGGAGTCGGAGCAAGAACGAAAGAGAATCCAAACGGAAAAATATATAGGTATATCCGTGTGGGTGTGTGTTCTCCACAACTTAGTAAAACGTGTATGTTTGTGCGTGTATGTGTATTTCTTTTTCTCGAATCTCGAACTCGAAGAAGAGGGAGAGAAAAAGAGAAGATAAAATAAAAAGAGGCGACGTCAGCCAGCGCGAGGTTGTACTACTATACTGTGCGCGAGTACATAGCAGGGGAGAAAGAGGAGTCATAACGTCCACGAGTTCAGTATACTATTAAGCGAGGAGAGTAGAGAATCCGCAGTCAGTGTTATATGTGCATATATGTACGCTCATCCTCTGACTCCGTGTACGTGCATATAGTCGGACAGTCGCGGTAGTGCCTCTCTTTCATCCTCTTCCCCTTTTAACTTTTCTCCTCTTCTTCTTCTTCTTCCTCGTCATCCACTATACCTATATTTTCGCTCGTATCACGGGGTACCCCACTGCCGCACTATAAAGTACACCGTATATAGTGCTCTTATATATACATATATATATAGCGAGATCGAGAGAAAACATAGTTCGACTCCGTTTTTCCTCTCTTTCTCTCTCTCTCTCACACACACACACACACACTCCAGTGTTTTGAGAGACATATTAAGCGATTCGTGACGGTGTGTGTATGTGTACGTGTGTGGTGTGTGGAGTGTAGTATACGAGCGGACGATACCCTCGAGGGAGCAGCGCCCCGTCATCATCATCGTCGAGAGGACGAGCTAGATACTTATATATATATCTACAGTCCTGATTTCCGTCCTCTCCCAGTAGCAGCTGCAGCACCACGCACTACCGCCACCAGCAGTAATAGTAGTGTAACAGCAGCTGCGTGGATCAGCACTAGCCGTTACAATATATTTCTCTAGTATATTACCGCGAGGCTGAAGGTGAGTTTATTAAAGTGTGTGTTGTATAGATATCTACTACTCGAGAGGGAGGTGGCCGACATCCTAGATGGTAATACCTATACTTGGTCGCGATCTCTGAATTTGCAAATATTTTAACGCGTTATGCTCCAAACGCCGTGGTTAAAACTCCGTTTCTTCTTCCGTGTGTTTTCTGAGTTTTTTTTTTTGTTAGCATAAGCAAGTTCTTGCTGCTGTGTACCTTGTAGACATGCGAGTCACGCTCTGATGTGTGTGTACTCGTTGAGCGAACGCCCTGAGTCAGGCTGGTCTAGCTGGTTTTGCAGGTATTATACTTTTCTGTGTATGTACAACATCCAGTGCTCCGGAACGCGTTAACTCTTGTAGCTCCAATTTGGTATTTGTTCTGACTCTCTGGTTGTAAAGTCGGGAGTCGACGTTGGTCAGTGAATAAGCCTATTATGTGTGTATATACATATGTGTGTGTATGTGTTACTGTTGAGGTTGTACGAATATGGCTCTCTGTGATTAGGAGTAGCTTACTGTGATTTTAGATTAAATGAAAGTGGAACAAACGTAAACAAAAGTTATTTTTATGGGCATTTATTGTGCATGTGAGATATTTTTCTTGGGGTGTCATTGTGTAAGCGTTGCTGCAGCCTACTTCACCATTATTGGTGTTCAGTAGAAGGATGTTACATTGCGGGCTTGTGAGAATCATATTGTTATGTGAGAGAGTGTATATACATTGATTAATTGCTTGATCTGTACAGTCAATGGGAGTAGTCTGCTGCATTTGCAGGAATTATTTTAAACCTTGTTTATTTTTCTGTCCTTTAAATTTTAAAAAAGTACTCCAAAATTGTCAATTGTTTAAAATATAATAGTTGTATTATTGAAAAAAATTAAAGTGGATTTTTTTGTGAAATTTTAGTTTCAATATTTCAATTTTATCAAGTCAACAGTTTTTTCTCTGGTTCTTCTTTGTTAGCATTTTTGTTGGTTAAACTAACAGTGATAAAATAAGTGATTCATTTTAATTTTTGATGATCTGCAATTCTTTTCAAAATGTCTTAGTATTTTGAGTCAATTAAATTTGTTTATGAGTTGTGAAAAATACTTTATTACAATGTAATCTAATTTTTATTTAATCTGTTTATCTGATCAGAAAATTTATAGCTAGACTGACTTGTCATTGTAATTTGTATTCTAGAATTTTCTGCAGTGTTTCTGGTGCTTTTAATTTAATATTTTTTAAGTAAAATTTAATAGTGAAAAACGATACCTACATAATGTTCCAAAATAGCAGAGTCATTTTCTTTGATCTTTAATCACATATTTAATTAATATAAATAGAAAAAAATATTAAATCACTTATTATTATTATTTAATATTCAGTTATTTGCATTCAAATTTATTAGACAATTATCTTTCAATTATTTATAGATAAATATCAAAAAGTAAATTTATAAAAAAATATAAAATTAATAATTTTAATTTTAAAGATTTACAGACATCTTTTTACTTATAGGTTAAGCTTTAAAATAATGTATTTTTGTACATTGTTTACATTGAAATCATGAATGATGTTGTGATAAAAAATTCTCATCGCAGCAATTAGCTTAATAAAAAATTAAAGTGAATTTGTACAAGTGTGATTCGCATTTTTTCACACAAAATCATTTATTTGCTTTCTCTTTTCTTCCTCTCATTTTTATTATTAGCAAAATTTAAAAAAAACTACTTTTACATTTAAAGAAACTTTTTATTTCTCATACATATCTTACATATATACAATGATTTATCATAATGAGTATAAGTTGAGGAAACTTCACATTAAGCAGAGCTTAATATTACATTGTTTTCTAAAAACGTGTTAAAATCTCTGGTGTTATTAACAGCAACTGTGTCATTAGTGTAATTGATTCTTTTAGTTTTAAAATAATCTCAGAACTAGTTTCTTTGAATTGAAGTGAAACAAAAGTGAAATTTTCGCGACCATTCAACCGATGGAGCAACGAACTCGCAATTCAACTCATCCATCTGTACAAAGTGTCTTTCTCTCAATGCCATTCAACCTTAACACTGTACTACACAACGTATAAAATTTAACAATTTTTTTAATAATTAAAAATTGGTCACTCTCAAAAACTCCTAATATTTACAGTAAATCAAAAAATTAACAATTAAATTTTAATTTTCACAGCAACTATCCCAAATAAATTTCATTAAAAAATTCTAACTTTCCCAATCAAAAAACCTCAACAGCTCATTCTATATACACATAGACTCATCAGCATACAGGTCGCTCATTGACTAACAGGTGCAGCGGAACTTTGCCACAAAAAGAAAAGGGGGAAAGGGAAAAGAGAAAGGGGGAAGATAACAGGTTCTCTTATGTGTATTATATGTGTATACCTAAGTATATAAGGCCCGCTATTTTCGGTACACATGCGTTGGTGATGTATGCCGGCGCAGTGTAAACAAATCGGTGCTCGGTGACCAAAATAGAGAGTACTTATGCAGTATGTACCTTTGCAGAGAGAAAAAGACAGAAAAGTAAAGTTCTTTTTTTTCGGAGTTTCGGAGCAGTCACTCTTTTTCTCATTCATATTAACAAAAATATTCTAGCATATATCTCAATAATATTTTTCATTGACCACTCCCACATATTCTTACATATTTCATTTTCATATGACAATGTACATCATGAATAGAGCTAGTCTCGCATAAAGAATCTTCAGAAAAGTCGTATAAAGAATCACGCGGTTTCCTCCAACATATTACAGTCGCGATGCAAATAATAGGCCTCTATCTTTCTTTCTCTACTACATATACGTCCCTCTCAAAGTCGTTGCTCTTCGTCGTCGTTATACCTATATCATACCATCATATAAGTATATAGCCACCCCCATATATATATGCTGTGCTGTTAAAATGCTCGCTAGTGCGGTTCATTGTCGGGAGCACGTCCGCGACGAAGGGCCGTCGTCGTCGTCGTTGTCGTTGTCGCCAATCGATGGATGAGCAGCCTCGCTAATGTCATTACACCTATACATAGTATATATGACTTGTTATACATATATGTAACTGGGAATCCTTATAATACGTTATCGTTCTCGAGCTTCTTTATTTTTTTTTCTTTCTTATGTTTGTATAGGTGCGGCTTTTTTTATATTATACTTAGGATGAATGTGGAGACTGAAAGGCTTGTTCTTTTTTATTTTTATATCTTTGTATATTGTAGTTGGTGACGTCGAGATGACATATGAGAAAACTGATTTTCTTTAAGATTTAATTTAAATAATATTTGAATTAGGATTGTTGTGTGTGTAATATTTAGATTTTTAAAGTTTTGGAGAGTTATAAATGATTCTGGTTTTATTAAGCTTACGTATATTATACTGACAATTGTGAATAACTAAGTTAACAGACAAATTCTAATTTGAATCAATTAAATCGAGGACTATAAAGACCTTTTTATTTATAGTTCATTTAACACTTGCATTTGATATACAAGCATTTTTTTTTTTTTTTTTTTTGATGCACAGATTTATTAACACCGATGAGTAATCGAGCATATTTAGACATAAATTTAAATGCGACTTATTAAATATTCTTATGTATATACGTGTTGTCCTTTGAACTTCGGTTTTAAATCTATGACGCACAAAAACGTTTTTCATAACTCTATACACAAGATTCAAGATCTGTGTCCCATTTATTCTTTTTTACATTTTTACATTTTTGCAATAAAAATTGTTTACAATCTTCGACGTACAACGAATTATTCATAAAAAAAAAATTATGCAACAAAATAAATCTCAACATTTAGACAATAATACGGAAATTTTTGCAATTAAACATACACAAGCAAATTGCCTATTTAACTTATCATCAAAACGTCAAATCAATAATCAAAACACCTGCTTTTGCATCTTGGCAACAATTCAACTATCAATCCATCATTTGATATATTTATAATTACAATCTAAACCTATAATCAAATTGATTTACTTATTTCAAATAATCTTTTCATCCATAGCTCTAACAACCCTAAAAATTTTTATATATCTTTAATCTAAATCATACAAATTCGCTTTAAAGCCAGTGAAAACCGCAAAATCTCATCTTTTAACGCGTCCGACTTTTCGCTTATACTTACATTGCAAAGACTGAAAATAAACGCTGAAAGACACACGTATATAGAGCTTTTGTACATCCGGCCAAGAGACAGAGAAAAGAGAAACGGCGGACGCTTGATTTTACACTTATCCGCGAACAGGGAGTCTCTATTCTGTCATGTCTTATAAAATGAGTCTGTGAGTGATATATTCCGTAATATATAACATATACATAAATGCAGTTCAGCAATGACCCAAATGCTTGACATTGGAGTGAGAGAAACGTATATATATATATATATATAAGTATAGTATATAGTAGTATTTTGCTTGAGAGAGTATACTGACCCTGGACGCGATTAATTTCAATGTATAAATGTAGATATATGTGCGAACGTTACTTCCTTAGTATATGTATACTATATAATACTGACTGACTTTTCATATATATTTTTTTTTTATACCTATGTGCAGATTGATTATTATCTTGTTGGCCACGAGAGATCGCGATATGTATATGTTGGAATTTTTTGGAGTCGAGGTCTTTTTCGCCTTTAATATATGTTGTTGTTTTCTTTCTTTTTATTTTACAACACTTATTTTGAAGGTTCTTTTTTTTATATAGGTAGTAGTAGGTATATAAGAAGTTTGAAAATGAAATTCTTGAATTTTGAAGAGCTATTTTGTTGTATACTGTCCTTACCCTCAATTATAACAAGATTTTAAATATGATCGAAAATAATAAAATGTTTATATAAATTTAAATGCTTGTATATTATTACAAACAATCAAAACAATAACAACAAAAGAGAATTAATTTAATAAATCAGACAATTTATAAATTTAAGCAATATGTATATCCATTAAATTGTAACTCAAAATTAATCCAACTTATTAATACTCGAATATTCCATCTAAAACACAACAATAAGATTCGCGAACGAAATTATACTCTTATAACCCAGTATCGTACATATACTTTTATCAAACGACTTAACAGGCATATATATTATATTCTCTCGCAACGATCATCGACGAATACGTATATAGTGGAATCTGTTAACGAGGCGTGTGTTACCTCGACGTGCGCGACGACACACCTGATAAGAGATATTATATAGGAATATACCGTGACTCTTTCTCATGAAAATGCCGATATAGATATACATATATATATTTACCTGTTGAGCCATAAAAGAGTATATAGATAAGATAGTCACTCTACACCTCCCCCCACTCTTTTTTTTCTCAGTCAGATTTTTAATGTCTATAGCACGACTTGTATTGTAATGTAAGCAATATTGAAGTTTGACGACTATACAACTTATTGTTGCGTATATTTTTGTGTGTTACAGCTGAAGAAGAAAAAATAATAAAAACGACGAAGTGGATTAGAAAAAAACATCTGGGAACGTAGTTTTCCAGTGTGACAAAAAGAAAAAGGAGAGTAGGTTTAATAGAGAGAGAATAAAAAGGCTTAGCAATTGCGGACCGACAGGATAAATCAGCAAACGTGAGTATATGTAAAATGAGATATAAGGTGGTGGGCATGGCTTTTTTGCTTTATGCTATAAACTATAATAGATATTTTCGTAACAAGGGCGTAAAATACGTCTTTTTCGCACGAGTAGTGATCACCACACACGAGTTGTCGGCGAAGCCAACTACGAGTGTGTAG
>JAPYZE010005320.1:0-33977 GCA_030522805.1 Leptomastidea abnormis | reverse complement strand
ATAATTTCTGATGTTGTACCTTTCTTCGTAATAATTTTAGGGCTATGTCTTTATCGCTATATTCTGAGTTGTGCCCTTCTTCTTCCGAGGCACCGAAATAGTCAGCTTGTTTATAAATCTTTTTAAGTACTTTTTTTTTTGTTTTGACTTTTAAGCGGTTATTGAAAAAACTTTCAGCAAAAATAGACTTTTTTTTCAATACGCTTTTCCACAATTGTTATTTTCATAAATTTTTCATATATTTAAATAAATAGAAAGTTATTATAAATAAACAATTGGACTTAAATTTTTTAAAACTTCAAAGTACTTAATGTTATTTAAATTTGAATTGCTATCATTGAAAATTTATCTCTACACTTCAGCCCAAAAGTTTTTTTTTTTTTTATATAAATAAAATATAAATTTTTTTATGAAAACTCAAAATGTGCAAATTAAAAATGTACATTTTTAACATACATGGAAATACGTGTTTTAAAAAGTTTTTAATAAAGCCCGTGTATTCTGAAATACGCCTCCAGAGTGACCAATAATGAATACAGCATTTTAATTATTCAATTAAACATTTTTTCAATTAAAACGTTTGATTGGGATGTTAATATTTTATTTTACGAAATAATGAAATTGAACAATTTGAAAGATTATTTCTGATAATTCAAAAAAGATATCGAATAATATAGATGAAATAAATTGTTTCATTATTCGATAAATATAAATTCGATTAATGTCTATTCTATCAATGAAACAAAAGAAAAAATTTTTGGGAAACAGAGATTTTTTGTGCTTATAATAATGAAAAAAAATGTATATTATACGTACTTCAGGAATGTAGGTCCAATACTGATTGCCTTTACTTCCGTGGCAAGGATAGAGCACGACATCTCCCCCAAAATAGTCGAGGCAAGCTTCGTCTCTGCGTATCTCGCCCGTTTTGCTCAGCATCCAGTACTTCAATTGCAAAAAAATGTGATTCGTTAAAAAACAACAAGCAATTCAATTGGATTCGATGAAATTCTAACAGCTATGCAAACATTCACTCATACGCATTAGCGCTAATATAAACAAGTCGATATGCGGACACACACACTCACACACACTTACACATAATATGCGAACAGTTGTGGAATAGGCGAAACGAAATTCGAGCAGTAAGCGAGTAATTAGCGGTTTGCGCGTATATATACGCATATATACATGTCGAGAAAGAAAGACACAGATGAAAAGAAATCGATTGATCAGTAGCTGTTATCCGAAATGGATATAACATTTATTCCCTATTTCGATGACAAGTTCTCCATTCGCGAATTCAACTCACTTTTACAGCTCGGAATTTCGTTCGCTTCTTCGTTTATCCCAAGTAAGTTAGTAAGTGAGAAAGAGTAGCTTAGAGAGAGAGAGAAAGAGAGTCAGAGAAAGATCGTTCTTTCAGACCAAATTGGCAAGGGACAGTCATTGGTCACAGACACAAACACACACACACACACACACACACACACACACACACACACACACACACACACACACACACACACACACACATACATACCAAAACTGAATGAAAAGCGGTGAAATAGGGAGCGAGTGAGTGAGCAAGAGCTTGCAGGGATACAGAAGTTGTCCGTTGGAAGAACTTGGAGAACAAAGAGAGAGAGAGAGAGAGAGAGAGAGCAAATAAGTATTAGAGAGAGGTGAAATCGTGCGGAAGCAAAACAACCTCTCGGTACCGCTCACTCTTTATCCCACTCTCTCTCTCTCTCTCTCTCTCTTTTACTTTGAACTAACTCCCCTTAGTTCTCATTCTAAGCTCGTTACAGTTTTTCCCAAGCTAGAACCGTGACAAAGCTTCTTATCCACTTTTTTCATTTTCTCCGAGCTTCCAAACTCTTTTTCTCTCGTACATAAGTGCCTATATATATACACACATATATGTACGTGCAAAACAAGAAGCAATGGACAAGCAGCAGCTAAGAAAAACCAGAAGAGAGAAAGAGAGAGAGAGAGAGAGAGAGAGAGAGAGAGAGAGGAGAATCTAGAGCGAGGTGTTGTTGCAAGCAGTGGGGGAGAAGCAAGAAGCAGCAGCAGCCGGACTGTGAGCGGAATGAAAGCGAGTAAAAAGGGAGGAGAAAAAAAGGCGAAGGCTGGGGAGGGGGTGCATGAGAGGTAAAAGCCTGCCGAGATAGTAACGGCAAAAGTTTATTTTTGCGGGCCCGCGTCCAAGAGACGCGTGATTGCGGGAAGTTGCGCCTCGCTGCTAACGGCTGCTACATCTGCACATGTCTGTAAGGCTACATGTGTATTGTGTACGCGCACACACACCCACACCCACACACACACACACACACACACACACACACACACACACACACACACACACAATTAAATGTATATAGATGTACGCGTGCAGGTCTCGCATACGAGGTGCAGAGCGGGGCAGCTGAAAAGGGGTGGTGGGGGAAGGAGAAGGATCATAGCACATCGAACGACCGGATGGTATGGCGCGTTATAAGTGCAGTTTACTCGTACGGGCACGTTGAAACGTTTGATTTTGCTGTGTGTGTGTGTGTGTGTGTGTGTGTGTGTGTGTGTGTGTGTGTGTGTGTGTGTGTGTGTGTGCGTATGTATGCATCTGATATGCACCACTTCTTGATATCTTTTTTTTTTATTTTCTCTCCCTCTCTCGTACAATCCGAGAATGACAGAAAGAAATTGCAGTCTCATTCGAGGACTGAATGAAATGATGCGAGCGAATTTCTCTTTCTCTTTCCTCGTAAACTAGAGGAAGAGCAAGCAAGAGATAAGACAGAGAGAGCGAGAGAGAGGAATAAAATTAGCTGTGTTGGCGGTATTTTTCGTATTGTATGTTTTTACTGGTATAAAAAAAATATTTGGCTTCTCTTCATCTGGACATGGGCTATACTAATGTATCAATCTCACTTCGTAATGTTTTGTTCCTCTATTCAATGTTGTAGTTTAAAGGCAATTATTGTTACTGGAAATTATGAATGATTAAATTAATAAGTAGCGATTATTCGGTCAGTAGCTGAAGAAATTATTGAAGTTTATGCTGACGATGGAATTATTATTATTATTATTATTATTATTATTATTATTATTATTATTATTATTATTAAATTTTATTTTTTAAGCGGAAGCATTTGTAAATTTTTTATTATTTCTTTAATATTTTAGTTAAGTTAATCTAACAAACACAATAATCTGTTAATTATGCAAATTCAAAAGATTGTTTAAAATCATTATTCGAATATTTTGTCAAATATTGCAAAATTAAAATTGGTAATGATATAATAAAATAAAAAATAAATAAAAATATAAAAAATAGGAAAAATATTTAATTATAATTTTAAACAAACTTCTAAATCGATCTATTTGTAAATATAAGTTAAGTTGGTACGAAAAATTGAATTTGCGAAAGTACTCGTAGTTAGTCGTAGTTTTTGGAAAATATAATTCGTAGCTAGTACAATACCATCACCGAGTCTCATATATCACATGGTTCACTTGCTGCCAACAAATGTTTATATATATATATATATATATATATATTCAAGAATACTCAATCTATAGCACTTAAAAGGCCTGTCACCGATTAGGCGAGGCAGTAGCGTAATAAAGTTTTATCAAGTAAAAGCTCGGCTCATCACAGGGAGAGCAAGTTATAGATAGACAGATAGAAAGAAATACGCAGATAAAGAAAGAGAGGCGGAGGCGTCGTGAGTACCTGATTGCCGCCCTCGTTATGACATTCGTAGATGTCTACAGTCTTATTCATGTCTTCTGGTTCGTTTGCCGAGTCTAGACAGTATCCAGTTTTGTTATGACGGATCTGCATTCAAACGAGATTGATGGAAACGGAACATTTTAATATACAACAAGAATATAAAAATACACCCACACACAAAAATAAGAATAAGAATAAGAATAAGAAAATTGATAATCAAAAAAAAGACAAATAAATGTGTATGAGATTAATCTCGCTCGGTTCCGCAATGACTCTCTCGTCCCAAAAAGTCGTTATCCGAGAGGTAGGGGGGGGGGGGGTACGGGGGTCTTTCCGCATATGCGCTGATCTTTAAAAATAAAACATGGCATGAATATATGTATTATTTAGATAATCTCGGTTTAGACAAAAGAAAATAGGCAGACCTTCGTACGTGTAATACCTATTTATGTAATACCTACGATCATATAGGGCAGCTACTACGCTGGTATTTGCAGTTGACACCTATATTATAATGTGCAGTATGCCTTATTCTCTGAATTTTGTTTTTGCACATTTAAACACAATATACACCCGAGGCACATTGATTCTTTCACATAGGGAGATTCCCTACACATCTAAATAGCAACGTTGTACATTGTAAAAATAGATAGCGCAATGTCCGCATAGTGAAATTACAAGGTATAAGTTGTCCAACGTTGTCATTTAGACCTCTAGGGAATCTCCCTACGTGAAAGAATCAATGTGCCTCGGGTGTACATAGAGAGGAAGCCAAAGGGATAAGGATAAAAACTCGCGCGCCCATCTGGATTTGCTCAAAGCTCTGCTGTATTCGAAAGCCGATACAACAACACTTATCAGAGATTCAAGGGAAGAGAAGAGCTTATTATGTATTATGTATTATGTATTATGTATTATATAATTGATTATTGGAGCTTTCAGCATTGGAAGGGACGCACGAGTATCAGACCTACATGTATAATATATAAGTTCAAGCTCAAGAATAGAGTATAAGCGATTAGAGGAGGCAAATAAAGAGGAATTAAATACACAGTCTGTGTATGAGAGCATAGTAGAATAGGTACACTCGAGGACATTTGATTCTGTCCACCAATTTTAATTAGCCCTATTATCGAAAGATGGCATAGCGAGTATCTGGCTATAGAAGTTTTAATACCGCATACTCGATGCGCCATCTTCGCTAATAGGGCCCTTAAACTTTAGCTGGACAGAATCAAATGTCCTCGAGTGTACATACATATATTATATATAATGTAAATAAATATATGTAAACGTGCTTGCTTGCTTGGTGCAAGGACGACCGGGCGTTCGCACAAGTTCTCACGCGTGCAGATATACATCTATAGGTATATAGGTACATTTAGGGTGAGGCATGCACGCCCATTGTCTGTGTGTTCTGTATACCTGATTGCCTCCTTGGCGATGGCACGGGTAGAGTCCCGCCGGCTTGTGCAAATCGGCCTTGCGTGCGGGCGAATCCAAGCAGGTGTTGTTGCCCTCGCCCAAGTTTCTCACCTGATCGTGTGTATAAGGTTAATACATAACATATCGTCTCGTCAACATTTTTTTTTTCTTTCTTTTTTTTGTCTTTTTTTGTCCGTTAGAACATTGTCATTTTACGTGTTTTACATGAGAGCTTTCGCTCATCAATATAACATATGTATATATTATTATCTACCGCATGCAGCGTGATTTATATGCCCACCGGCTATTGCTACCTGCTACGCTTTCATCCGACACTCTTTTTTCTCTCCCTCTGTGCTCGAGTCTATTTATAACGGGCATTTCAATATAGATTGCAACCGATGATTAGCGCACAGCAGATATTTTATATAATATATATATCATACCTATGTCGGCTGCTTTCATGGTCAAAACAGACACGAAATGTTATTTTTAAAAAAAAAAAAAAAAAAAAAAAAAAAAAAAAAAAAAAAAAAAAAAAAAAAAAAAAAAAAAAAAAAAAAAAAATGCAGTATTCAGAGAAAACTGAAAAATTATTTAAAAAAGTGCGGCTTTTACGTCTGATTAGAAAATGTTTCGATTATTTTTGTTTGAGTACAGTGAGTTATATACACCATACGAATAAATCTCGGTAAAGTGTATACTTTACCACGCACAAAAGAAGTACACAGAAAACAGTCTGCTATTTGTCCGATATTCTCTTTCGCAAAGCTACCGATTTTACTTTACAAAACGCAAAACTACAATATTCCCAATACAATATGGGAAAAATATGAGCAGACCGACAATAACAAACGAAAAAAAAAGAAAGGGAAATACAAAACAACGACAAGCTCAAAATACATAGGTATGAACGATCGTAACGAAAAATCGACGAGCACATTCGAGATTGCAAGAGTGAAAATAAAAGCGTAGTAGTAGAACAGCTACACAGTCGGAAATACCGCGAGCGTATAGCGTCCCTGGAAAAAAAAAAAAAAAAAAGTAGGAAAAGGTTGGCGAACAGAAAAAAAAAATAATAAAATGAAATAAATAAATAAAGCCCGTTACAGCTGATCCAGTGGAAATCGGGCAGGTTTTCAGTTGTCCCAATCCAAGAGTTGTTTCTAGCTAACTTTGACCTAAAATATTATCGATCTAAATTTTCGCTTAAAAAATAAAAAATTCCAAATCGTTGTTCCGTAGTCGCTTTTCTGACGAATTTTATTTTTATTATTTCTGCAATATTTTTTTTCTTTTTTGAACGGATAAAGCATTGGAAATATGGCCGGATGTATACGTATAGAGTATATAGTTTTCGTTGAATTGCAAAATTGCAGCAGCAACACAGCAGCAGAGACAGAGAGCTGAAAATTAAAGATTTATCATATTTCCGATATTATTTTCATCCTCGAAATCCACTTGTGCAATAAAGCTCGCTGACATGAAGCCTCTTGCTACGTCACAAGAGAGTATATGTATACACCTATACGTCTCACCGGCAGTATTCATTAAATAAACGAAATATTTGAACTGCGCCGACAGTTTAGCATTCTCTCTCTCTCTCTCTCTCTCTCTCTCTCTCTCTCTCTCTCTATCGAGCAAGCAGACTCACTTCGGCCCAAGTATGACAACAATCCGAGAGAGATGGAGAGAGAGAGAGTGAGTGAGTGAGAGAAAGAGCTCGTCGAGAGCCGTTTGCCATTTGTCGAGCAGTAATTAGGAACTACGAGGCTGCTACTACTATTGCTACTACTGCTACTACTACTACTACTACTACTACTACTGGGTGAGACGTGTAGCGCAGAGATGAAAGTACAATTAACGTTGAAAACGACCGGTAGTCTAACGACTCGGCGACTCTCGCCTTCCTATATACATATGCGCTAGTGTTGCTACTGCTGGTGGACGGGGTTGAGTATAGTCGCGTAGACGATTACACGGAGCTCTGCAATGTACGGGATTCGATCGAATACAGTCGAAATAAGCGGATGGAATAGTGGAAAGACGAAACGAATCGAGCGGATATATGGAACACCGGCGTGATTCGTTTGCACACTCGGGAAATGTTCTCCGAGAACGGTTGAAAAAGAAAAAGAAGCGGCAGTAAGAACGAATCGCGCGTGCAGCAAATGTTAGAAGATACGATTAAAGTAAAAGCCTAGTGGGAGCAGGGGCCGGTGGGCGAGGCCAATACAATTTCTGTGGGCCAATCGACTCTCGCAAAAGCTCCGAGTCCGGGCAACCGTGCGAGCAAATCGTTGTTTTACGAGCTGCTTCGAACGAAACCGAGTGGCTGCTACCTACTGCATACTATATACTGTATACCAACAACATTGCCGTACGGTCGCCCCGCGTTCTTGTCCTCGCTCCGGAATTTCCGGGGCTTCGCACATTTTTCGCGATGCGCTTTTGAATTTGCGGCCACATGAGCGGGCGCTGCAGCGAGGCAAAAGAAAATAAAGCGGAGAGCGAGTTGGGTGTGGGGGGGAGCGACACACATGTTAGAGGGGGAGAGAGAGAGAGAGAGAGAGAGAGAGAGAGAGAGAGAGAGAGAGAGAGAGAGAGAGAGAGAGTGAGAGACAGAGAGAGAGAGAGAGAGCGAAAAGGGGAAGTGAAAAATCCGAAAGCGCGAATCGCTGGACGGGAGAAAAGCTGCAGGAATGCGAGCTTGAGCGTGCATGTGTGCATGGCTCGCTACGCGGGATCGCATCTTTTTCACGTTCACACACCCGAGCGTAAATGTATAAATCCACCGAAACAAAATGTAGGGTGTGTATTTTTTTTTTTGTTTTTTTTATTTATTTATTTATATTTTTTTTTAAGCTTGACGTCGGACAAGCGGTCGGCTATAAAAACACGCGCTTGCACGTTGCAACGCTATGCATACGGGGTCACGTAAATTTAGTTATCTTTCACGCTGGTAGGGGGGGGGGGGGGGGGGAAAGGCGGGGGGGGGGGGGGGTGGGGCGGGGGGGGGGGGGGGGCGCCGGATAGACGGTGGAGCAAGATTGATTTCGCAATTACGCGATCGCGCTCGCTGGCTCCTCCACTTCTTGCTTTCCTCGTGTGGCTCTGCAAGTGAGATGGAATAGCTATGGGCTACTCTGCAGGGGGGATTTCTGGGGTCAGCAAATAAATCAGGAAAAGCAAATCTATCGCTCGGCGAGCTGCCTGACAACGGCGAATTTAATGCGGCGTACTTTTTCGTCATTTCCTAGCTAGAGTGTCGAGAGCCAAAAAAAATGAAAAAGAAGAAATAAATAAAAAAAATACGCACACACGCGCGAGTCATGAAAAATTCAAAAGAGAGGATCGCGTCGCGTCGGCAAACTGAAACGCGATAAACGGCTTTCGGCAATAAGCGCGGTCGGACTTGCTGCTGCTGCTGCTACTACTACTACTGGGACGCTATCGATGTGTGCAGCCGCGCGGTTGTTACTACTATATGACCCTCCCTTCCCCTCCCCTTCTCGCCAATCCCCTGATATTAGCCTCTTTGCCCCGTATGTTTTCCGAAGGAACGAGCTTGCGAACAAAAGAAGAGATGGAGTACCGCGCACTGCAAACTCGCATGTATATGTGATATCAAACGAGATGAGAGACGCCGGAGCGACGAGTATTTCTGGCTTTTCTTCTCGATAATCTCGATCCTGCATACACGAGAACACTGCCAGTGGTGAGAATATTTACTAGCGCACGTACCTATATTTTGCATTATTTCATTACTCTGGGTTATTTAACCGATATTGTGATGTTTATATTGCCGAAATAAAATAACTTAAAACCAAATACAAAAGCTTTAATATCAAGCAAAACGGTGGTTAACTAATTTTTTTAAATAGATTATTGTATAAATTTTAATTAGCTGAAAAAAAGATACATGATTAAAATTACTTAATAATTGTTGGCTGCTCTTCTGGGACTGGCGACAAAAAATATGTTATTTCTGTTTTTTCCTCAAATTTGAATGAATGATTAAGAGATTTATGGGAAATTTATGAAAAAAAAAAAAAAAAATAAAAAGAAAAAAAAAATAAAAAAAAAAAAAAAAAAAAAAAAAAAAAAAAAAAAAAAAAAAAAAAAAAAAAAAAAAAAAAAAAAAAAAGCTGTGTACCTTACATCACTGTTTATTCAAGTGTTTATATAAGATACATGGTAGATGGAATAATTTATAGACCTAAATGGTGAACACGAATTCATAATAAATCAACGAATGTATGAAGTTATAATAACTGGAAGTAAAATATCAATTGATGTACGGATTTATAAATTTCAAATCTCTCAGACTAGTTGTAAGACAGTTCTAGAAAATGTTATTTATACATAAAAATGAAGAATAAATAATCATTCATTCAAATGAGAGAATAATATCTGCTTGTGAATGACAAAAGTTGACTTCTGTAAAGTAAAGCTTGTATTAAAATGAAGAATAAAAAAACGAGTAAAAAAAAGTAAGTATATAAGAAGAAACGCAGAATTGAAGGGTTGGGGCGTTGAGCGCAATTTCACGTGGACGAATAAACGTCGAGGGCCGCAATGCGGTTTGGCAGTTGTAAAACCAGTGCTCGGTAGCACGGAAAATGTCGATAGAAAATATTTTTTTGGGAAGAAAACTTACCTCGCCGGAAGCGACTGCCTCGCCGGGAATGAAGAGCTCCGGGTAAATATTGTCGAGATACCACTTGAAGGACTTGCAGCCGAGTTTTTTCCTCAGCTCTTTGCGCTCCGACACGTCTCCGTAATTTCCCTGCGAGCGGAGAAATCGTAAAACGATCGTAAAGATAGACATGTCAACGGGGAGCTCTTCCAACGAGCCGAGTTTGCTCTCGTTTCGTCGAAATAAAAAAGGTGATAATGGTATGAAAAAAACACACACACAAAAAAAAAAAAAAAAAAAAATAGAAAGAATTGAAATAAAGAGTAACAAAAAATAATGAAATAAAGAGTAATAAAATTTGCAAAACACAAGCATTAAATATTGACAAAATGTTTGGTTTATCGCGTTATGTCATCGTATTTTACATTTGATACACGAATTTCGGCTGCAAAACCGACGCAATGATAAAAGTATACAAAGTAATAAGTTAAAAAAAAAAAAAAAAAAAAAAAAAAGAATGAACGAAAAATAAAAAAAAAAAAAAAAAAAAAAAAAAAATTATTATATATATATATATATATATATATATATATATATATATATATATGTATTTGTAAAAAAAAAGGAAGAGAGAAATAGATTGTGAAGTGCATTAACCTTGTCTTTGCCTATCCTCTCGTAGTAGTACTTGGCATAGTCGTCCAGCCATACCTCGCTAAGCCTGATGCTGTTCCTCTTGAGCACGTTCACGCCAGTTCGCCATTTGTAGGGCGAGCGCTTGCGAAAAATGTGGCCGACGTGAGAGCACGGGACAATTTCCAGAGTGCCTGGAAATACGAAAAGAAACGACTGTTTTCATTTTCCTCCCTTGATTTTTCACGTTTCACGCTACAGCTGCTGCTGCTGCTGCTGCTGCTACTGCGATCCGAATCGAATTTTCAACGCTGGCAGAAAATCTCTTTTACAATTTAACTCTGCTTGCCGCGATGCAGTGTACATGCAAGTGCAGCTCTTTTTAAAACTAGTCACAATTTAACGACGTACCGCCACACATCCAAGTCTTGAAGGAAAGCTCGAGATTCTCGCCACCCCAGATGTCGAAGCCGCTGTCGTAGGTGCCGAGACGCTCGAAGAAGGCCTTGTCAATGGCAAATAAGCCACCAGCCATTGTTGGAGACCATACCGGCTCTGCCGAATTTTTATGTCGCTTCCTTTCGCGCTCAGGTATCGAGTGCCAATTGAACTAATAATTACAATAAGTCAACTAATTATTATAGCTATTATATCAATTTATCTTTACATTCATAAATAAGCTCGCAATTTTATAATTATTTGAAAATTTTATTTATTTATTATGTCAATGTTTATTAATAATTGGAAAATTTGAAGCTTAACAAAAGATTATTTGATTTATTTACGACAAACATATAATTACGAAGAACAACAATATGTAATGTCAAATATTGAATATGACGGTTTTGTCCTTTACATAATAGAGTTATACGCTTCATTTTAATACTGTATTAGCATAAAGCAGATTATGATTTTAAATTATATCATGAATAAACAGTAAATTCAACGGAGTATAATCTAGTCAATTTATATAAGCTGTAACAGGCTGCAATCATTAGATATTACTTTATAAAATAAACAATAATCTCTTTAGCTGTATTTTCCTATGCTTTACTCCTATTTGAAAATTCAAATAATTATAATTATTATTTAATCAATATAAAATCGAATTGAATTTGCGACGATATTGATGTAGCAGAACTAAAATGAAATTACAAAAGCTGGGAGAGAGAGAGAGATAGAGATAGAGAGAGAGACAATATAATTATGGAGCTGACATAATAGCTGCAGCAGCTCACCTGCAAGTTCCAGTCGAAACCACCGACATTGACGCCGCCGGAGTCTCGCCAGTGGTACTCGAGGGTCGTGTCGTCGATGACATCGATAACCGGGCAGACCACGGTCGTGCTGTCCCGGGCGATCCGGTCTAGCAGAGGCTCGATCCAGCCCTCCGTGCACTCGCAGTGACTGTCCAGGTAGGTGAGTACTGGTCCCGTGGCAACTTTTGCTCCGAGCAGCCGAGCTCGGATCAGACCCTCGCGTTTCTCCGCCCTCACGATCTTCACTTTCGGCAGCATCTTCATGTAGTCGACCAGCTGTTGCTTCAGATGGGCTAGAAACGACCAGTCGGCTTTCTTCAGACCTCATTCGGTTTTTCTCTTTCTCTTTTAATTGACGCATTTCTTTGAAAATGAAAGTCGACCTTTTTCTCATAAGGAAGCACATAACAAAACAATTCTATAGAGCTTCGACTGAATGATAAAAAATCAGACTCAATTAACAAAATTAAAGACAAATAAAACACAAATGAATTAAAAAAAGTAAAAATAAAATCATTGAAAGGAGATTATGGTTGGTTGAATATGAGCCAAGGATAAAGGATGCAGAATTAGCTGTCGTAAAGATAAGACGCACGATAACAATATTGTGGCAGTGGTAGATCTATACCTATCGCTATATTCTTCGACTTATATTAGAGACTCATAAGAGCGCGCTTGATTTATATTATCCGAATAACGAATGGGAAGCTTTGAGTGCGCGCGAGAAGAGCAGGATTGCATATGCATATACATACAGGTGTATAATAGTATAAACGAGGATATAGCCGTACAGCCGATTAAAGGATTAAACCGAGAGGCGCGGAGCAGCGGAAGCGTAAGAAGGGGATTCCCCGGGGATTGGGATCAGATCAGCATGCCTGCATCGCGTTGCTGCTGCTGATGCTGATGCTGCTGCTATTTCTGTATATAATATATGTGCATATACCTATGTGCATGTGTATCTGCGAAAGCGGTTTAGCGTCCGACACTCCAACACTACTGCCGTCCTCGTCGTCGTCGTCGTCGTCCGGCCGATGCGCACATTACACGCAATCGCGTCGGCTCTCGCGGAAAATCACCGGCCTATTAACACCCACGGCCCCGCCCGGCTCTCTTGCAATCCTCCCACCTCACCCAGTGTACCTCATCGCGTCGAGTATCGAATTTACATGACAAGCCTCTGTACACCGCCGGCAAATCATTCTAATCTCCTGCACACATCGTCTTCCACCTCCACCCCCTCCCCCCTCCTCTTTCTCACCCATACGCACACCCTTCCGCCTGATAATCGGGGCTCTAAGCTGCCACCGCAGCTTTTTCATCAGATTGCCCCTTTCACGCTCCCTGCCGATTAAATCCTTAGCTTTCCTGCCCCCCGGATCATCGCGAACATTATTATGTTCTGATCAGTTACATGCAAATTTCCAGCTTTACCTTTTCATACGCACATTTCATTATTATCGTAAAAGCTTTTCGACAAATTTTATAATTGCATAAGCGCACGATAGTCTTGTTACACGTATCGAAGATAAGAATATTATTTTTAATGAAAAAAAAAAAAAAAAAAAAAAAATACAAATACAAATAAACATTGTTTTCTCTTAAAATCAGTTTAACGATAAAAAATGTTTAAAGAAAAATATTTATATTCTCATCACATGAGCCTTTTTCGTGTACGTTTTATATTCATCCTCAAGTAACGAACAAGCGTCGTCATGCATAAAAATGATTTTCTTTTTTTAATTTTTTTTTTTATTAATTCTTGTGCCTTCATATTGTTATTATTTTACGTGTAATGAGTTTTTAAATTATTTTATAAAAAAAAATCGGGATAAATTCTTAATTAAAAATTTAAAAAATCAAATTAAATCTAGACATTGATATTTTAATGAGTATTTTGGATTATAATAATAAAAAAAAAATCAAGTTTCTGGATTAAAAACGACGAGTATGTTTGTAAGGTTTGTATGTGATAGTTATTTTAGCTGCGCTATAATGAGCTTTTAGGAACGTCCGAGAAAAAATTAAGGAAAAAATATCAAAATTTTAAGAGTTTATATGCAAATTTATATACAGTGCAATTTTAATACTCGCTCTCCATTCATCCAAGACTTTAAAAAATGTAAAATACTTTTTTAATTATTTTAGAACAAAAGAAAAGAGTTAGATTTAACAATTATTCTTCTTTAAAATAAAAATTTAAGATTCACTTGGGGTTTTTGCAATCTCGCCACGTCACATATTTAAAGAAAAATTGTTTATTACTCACGCATATCTGAATAATCGTCAACCAGTATGATTTCATGTATAAGATGGGCTGGTGACTTGTTGAGTACAGAATGTACAGTGCGCAAAAGAACAGACCAAGCTTCGTTGTGAAAACAAATGATGACGGACGTATTTGGAAGTGTCTCTAGGTACCTGCCTGGCTCTTTGCACCTGTAACAGAAAAAAAACACACACACACACACACGCACGTGTTGTTTATTTTTAATGCTTTCTACTCGACGGATTTTTACACTCTAATTTAATGCACTAGTTGGCGTGCGCGCGCGCACACACACACACACACACACACGCGCGCATATTTATTTGTAGAAAGCGAGAAAATTCAGCATATAGGTGGAAATGTGAAAATTCCATTTTGCGACGAGAATTTTACGAAACTTTCGTATACCAACAACATTTTCGTGAAAATTTTCTCGCCTACTCGACATACAGCAACTTTACCAGTTGTTAAAACTCCGGTTTAATTAAGTTAAATTGCAACATAACTACAGATTTTATAATACGCTTTACTAACTGTAAAAGCTCCGAGATTTTGACTGCCAAATTTTATGATGAAGGATAAAATAGTTTTAACGATGAACAATCAAATTTTAATATTGTTAAATTGAATTGTGATACATGAAATAAAAAAAAAAGATTTCAAAAAGTCATATGAATCGAAATAAAAGGGCAAAATAATAAAAAAAAGCTCTGTAAAGGTGAGGGGGAGAAAACAAGAAAAAAAGGGATGACATGACAAAAGGAGCATTATCACAGTGCCAGCAGCCCGAGAGGATAATCAAACATAGTCTCTTGAAGGGAAAATGCATTCGCCGTCTCTCGTGAGGCGAGGTAAGCGTACCTATACATAATAAGAATTGAGTCAAAAAGTACCAGAGAAATACATCGAGAGAAAGTAAGAGAAAGAGAGGGAGAGAGAGGGAACAAAGGAAAGCTAAAAAAAAATATATGTATTTAAGCTTGAGAAAATTGCTTTTGCAAGTAAGGGAGATAAAGAGTTGAGGGCTAAAAAAAAGAAAGGAGTGTGGGAGAAGCAGCAGCTCGTCGGTATTCCGCTGAACGAGCTGGAAATCGCAGGCGCGCGTCATTCGATATCTGCTCCGTCTGATTTTCGTTTGCCGCATGTCCCAAGGGTAGAGATGAAAAGAAGGGACAGCCCATAGCATAGTACGACCCCCACGATATTCCGAAGAGAAGTCGCCGCCGCCACCCCCCTCATCGACTTTGTCATCTATACTTCCTCCTCCTCCTCCTCCTCCTAGTCCTTCTCGGCTTGATTCTACGGCGAGAAAAGCGAATGTTGATGGCTGAGGGCCAATCGAGCTGAAAGAATCGAGCGAGTGAGAGAGAGGGTGGAAGAGGCTTTAAGAGACTCGTCGTCGGCTCACGGATTTCCGGGGCCCGGATAGAGCTCAGCAATTGCTTCTCTTTCTCTCATTCTCTCCCTCCTCTTTCTCTTTGCACCCCAACCCTATTTGCCGCTAATTGAATACTTCGAGCCAGCGGCCAGTAGCATATAGCTCTCCTCTTCCAAGCCCATATTTCCATATTAATCAATTTTCATTAATCTTTCAATATTTCTGGACTATTCGAGCTTTTACGAGCACGAGGCATTGAGAATAAATTTAAGCCAAATCCGTTAAGACGGCTACTACTATGACTAAATATTCAAACGAAATTAAAAATTAAATTTTTAAGAGAAATATTTTTCTGTCCCAACTCTATGCGATATTTCATGAATAAAATCGATCTTACATTTTATAATAAACGGAAATATCTAGTCGCGGATTGGAATAAATTATACATTTTTTTTTTTTTTTTTTCACTATGGTATAGGTAAAAATTAAATGAACACATAAATCAGAAAAAAGTAGATATCGCTGCAGACAAAGCCGAAAAGTTGGCAAGTTAACTTTCACGACAGATCAGGCCTCGGATCAGGCAGCTATAGCAGCTATACCAGCAGCAGCAGCAGCAGCAGCAGTAGGATAAGAGAAGGAAGAAAGTGCGCAACAACAGCAGTAGAGTAGAGCAGGACGATGATCGGCTGCAGGCGCTCACTCACTCAGCCTCCCCCAACTGTCCGGCGAGTACTAACAAGTTGCCTCGTTTGCACGTAATTTCGATAGTAGAATGCCGATATGGCGGTGGTAGTGTGCGCGTGTGTGCGTGTGGGGGGTCGGTGGGAAGGAGAGGACAGCTTTGGGCCACAACATCGGCTAGACCCCCTTCGGCACTGCTGCAGGCTGACACGGGGGTGGCTCACGCACGATTAACATGCGCGCGCTCGCGCCCGAGTATACACCGGGAGAGCTTGCGCGCCCCTTGAATCCTAATCAGCAGCAGCAGCAGCATCAGCCGACGCCGCCGCCGCCGCCGCAGTACCACCAACTTCCTCTTCTCTTTTGCATTTCGTCGTATACTCTTCGTCCCGTCCTTGCGAAAAAGCTGTAACGAGCTGCGAGCTTTGCCGGAAGTGAGATCGCTCGGCTGCAGGCCTGCAAGCTATAAGCTCGACAAGCTTTCAGCCTACGGGCCAGCCAGCCTGCCTGCCTGAAGAGAAGGGTAGGAGGACGAGATGTAGAGGAAAGGACAAGCTTGGAGTAAAAGGAGGAGGAGGAGGAGGAGGAGGAGAAAGTAGAGTACCTGCGCAGTCTGCGACTAACATAATTATCGGCATCTCGAGACAATGGAAGCTCGTTAGAAACTGCGAAACTATCGCGCCGCCCCTCCACCGTCTTTTCGCCCCGGGACACAGTACAGTATATGTATAGAGTAATGCACCTCGCGGAGGGAACGGCGGCTGCTGTTGCTGTTGCTGCTACTGCTGTGGCGGCGAGTACTAGTGTAAAGTAAAGCTAGGCCCTGCTCCTAGCTAGCGATATATAGAGAGCTAGCTACACACACACACACACACACACACACACACACACACACACACACACACACACACATATATATATATATATATATATATAGATATACGAGCTACGAACTTTTGCTCTTCTCGTCGCTTCCTTCCCGCCAAGCCAATATCCCTGCACAGTAAACCAAGGAAAACAAAGAGCCTGACGAACATCTCTTTCCTTTCTTGACTTTCCCCTGCTTCCTCCTCCTCCTCCCCCCCCCCTGACCAACCTTTCCCCTTTACACTATCCTTTCTATAGTCGAGCATATTACTTCCTCTTGCTTACTGTGGCGCGCGCTGGCTATACAGATTGTAGTATAGTGCTCTACAGACCCTGTGTAGCCGTTCTCCAGGTCATTGTAGAAGAACGGAGAAAGAGTATGCGTATATCCTTTTCCCTATATAGCTTTCTCCATCTCTTTCCTTCCCAACAACGCGAGTCAAAACTTGGAAACCTATAAAATGTTATGGTTAAAAAACGCCTCCTCCTCCTCCTCCTCCCCCCCTCTATCTATCTGTCTTTGACTCAAACGTTTTTTCTTTCTTTTTTTATTTTTACAACGCCAAGTACTTCTCAGTGGTTCATAAAGAGGTCAATAACGATTGTCAGTCGCATGACAAAATTTAATGCTATGATTCTTTCTCTACTCGTACGTATTTTATATCGATTACTTCCTATAGATATATTTTTTTCTTTTTTTTACTAAGCGTATTTTTATTTGAAATGAATTTATATGACACGAATGAACCTGTACAAGTGTCATTTCGATGAAATTCAAATGTTCCCAACAAGCTCATCGTTACATATAACGTGGTTAACAACTGCATTTTAAACTTTTTGAAATGCAATTTGAAACTCGTAAATGAGAAATGGTTGGACAAAATCGTGACCGATGTCAAAATGTTCAACTGCGGTGAAGAAGAAGAAGAAGAAGCACAAATACTACACGTTATGACGTGAGTACGCGATGGGTATAAAAAAGCTCACAGGTGCCTCTACTTGGAATAGAAGCGCCAGGGGGGGGGAGGAGGAGGAGGAGGAGGAGGTGCGTCTAATAGCGGCGGTACAGCCTGCATCTCCACCTGACGAATAGCCCTGCGAGATATTATCGGCTTGGGTATACAGGCTTGGATAATGGTTGGGGGAGAGCAGGAAAAGTTGGCATAGTACACGAGGCGAATACCGTACCGTGATATATTAATCATGCCAGAAGCATTTCCCTAACGCTAATTCCGTAGTTGAGGCGAAGGAGGAGGAGGAGGAGGAGGAGGAGGAGAAATAGTCGCGAAGGAGGGAAGAGCAGCGGACCAATTAATTTCTCAGGGCACGCGTCTCAAAGTTTAAGGAAGGGAGAAGAGGTCGGCTCGCGCTGACGCGTCTCGACGCTTCATTCGCGATTCATAAATTACCGGAACTGCGGATGTCGGCTCTATATGCCCTTTTCTTCTCCTTCTTCTTCACTTGTAAGCTTGCTCTGCAGCTTATCGCTGCCTGCAAGTCATTTTTGCAGTCAGCAGCAGCATTATGCCGCAGCGTAGACCTCTATGCCAGACGTCCCCTCTCTCTCTCTCTCTCTCTCTCTCTCTCTCTCTATCTCTTATACTTGCTCTAAAACTCCAGACGGTGGTGCAGAGCGTAGCCTCAAAGAGCTTGGTGGAGGACAAGCCAATAAATAGAGATGCGAGTAAGAGAATAAGGGCTGGGTGGTATAGCAGCTCGTCGTCGAGAGGTAGTCAGCCGCTCCGGCAGATTCAAAATCCTCTTATTTGTATAAGGGCAAAACTTCGGGAGTTAGCCGCAGAGTGTCAGGCGTAGCCTGCAATTTCACGTACGCGCGCAGCCGGCGAGAGGTCAAGCTGGAGGAGGAGGACGAGTCCTGAGCTTGATTTTCATCGGTTATATATCATGCTACAGCCTCGAGAGGTGAATTGCTTTGAGAAGTGGATGGGTAGGGGTGATAGGGGGAGGGAGGGAGAGGTTGCACGCCGGTGGTTGTTACCTTCAGGCGAGAGGAAAGTCGCGGTAATAACGCTCCCGAGACAAGCGGTAATTTCGCGCGTGTCTGGAATAGCGTAGTATTAAAGTTCGAGATCGAAGGAGAGAAGTAGAAGGCTACTGGGGTAGGAGGAACGCATCGAAGCGTAGCTCTCGCTGTAGGGCTTGGCATGCGTATGCGTGCACACCACCTGCAGGGGACTACATATTAGCGAGAAGATGGGGAGGAGGCGGAAAGTAGAATGAGTTCCTCAAACTACCCAGCTCGAAAGAGAGAGAGAGAGAGAGGGAGAGAGAGAGAGAGAGACTCTGCGTATACTGTGAGCGTATGAGCGACTTGCATTTACTTTTCTACCTCGGCTGTTTGAATTTCAAAGCTTCTACTCAAAGCCGCTCGAGCTTACGCTTAGCGCGCGCGCGTATCACACGACTTAATTCTCTCTTCTATAGGTACTCTATATTCTATCTTTAGCCTTCGTTATCTCCCGTAATACTTCCTTGTACTCGATCAAAATTACAATCAACTTTATATTTTTTCTCTTTGTTGCTTTTGCTGAGATGCTTCTATTGTCGTTGTTTCAGATAAAGTAGATATTTATTTTTCATTTTTCAACTTATGATACCTCCACGTTTCTGAATAAAAGAGAGAGAGAGAGAGAGAGAGAGAGAGAGAGAGAGAGAGAGAGAGAGAGAGAGAGAGAGAGAGAGAGAGAGAGAGAGAGAGAAGAATATGGAAGTTTAAGTATGCGTGAGAAAAGTTTATTCGCAGCTGGAAAAACTGTCTACCCATATCCACCCATCTATCCATCCATTCATTCATTCAATTCATCCCTATGATGGGTTATGGATTAAGGACGGATCGTCAGATCAATTGGAATATGGCTGTATTGCTGCATAACAGCTTCCCCCCCCCCCCCACCCCACCCCTACTCCTTCCCTCCCTTTTTCTGAACCACGCGTGCTTGTTTTTCATTTTTCTCTATCCATTATTCGTATATTGTGAGAGGGAAAGAGAGAAAGAGAAAAGAAGGGGTGAGGGGAGCGAGGCTGCAACAACTATTATACTGGCTGGCAGCAGAGCGGGCGCAAGAAATATCGCTGCTCTGCCGCTACTGCTACTCTGGCGTTTATATATTCTAAAATTGGAAGTGAGGCTGTGCATCGATTTTCCGTATTATTGAGCGGTCAAATCGAGTACGAACGAAAATAAAGGAAGGGCGGGGAACGGTACGGGACGGGACGGAACGGAGGGGGGGGGGGTGGGGGGTCTGACAAAAATAAAAAGAGAGAAAATTTCGACTGCTCAAGAGTAACGCAAAGAGTTTATATAGATTAGATTTTGCGCTGCTGCGGGAAAGAAGAGTTTGCTTCGGGAGAGTGGCACGTGAAGGGAAGCGAGATGCAGAGAGACAGAGAGTTGAGACAGGCTAAAATAGAACATCTTGCACAAAAGGGGTAGATCGGTTCTGGGAGCTTGCAAAGAGAAGGATGTAAGTAAGATAGAGAGATAGATAGAGAGAGAGAGAGAGAGAGAGAGAGAGAAAGAGAGCTGGCGGACTAGCTTGTGCAGAGTGCTGCGCGTCAATTTGTCAACGACTTTCTCCGGGAGAGCGTTAGCGTAGGAGAGACGCGAGAGACACGGCTCTATGAGAAAGACGCGGGTAAGCTCCGAGAGAGACAGCACGGAGAAGAAGAAGAAGCAGGAAGGAAGGAAGAAAGAAAGGGGCGAGATGAGTGTGTATACATATATATATATATATATATATAAGCGAGCAAGCGAGCGAGCTAGCGTGCAAATTTACCAAACGCTCTGCTCTTGAGCTTGCGATTCGAATTTGCCGAGGCGGCAGATGCGGGAGTACGAGGTGGAAACGAGGCACGCTTTCAAATTCCCAGAGACAGGACACGAAAATTGTCGAATCCTCTTCACCTGAATTTACAACATGACGTTTTCCAACGCTTTCCTTTCTATCCCATCATCTTCTGTAGTTTATCTCTCTCTCTCTCTCTCTCTCTCTTTCTCTTTCTACTGGAGCTTTGTTCTCGGCTAAAATGGGATACGGAATTTTTTGGGATTTCCCACAACGACAACTGGATTTTCACATCTGAATGGAACATCAGTTTCGCGGCAACGAATCTTCTATTATATCCTGTCAATTAAACAATATATCCATTTTCCCTTCCTTCATGTGTAACTTGCAATAACAATTCCGTTTTTCAGACGCTTTTAATAAATAATAAACGTAGTGTTCGATTGATTTTGTATCGAGCTACTATAGATATACGTTTTTGGATACATTAGCTATGATGCTTTTAGTTACACTTTATAAAAAGTACTTTTGTCAGATAACTTGTTCACCACACAGTTTCTCGAATAATTAAGAGTAACATCAACTAACTTTTGTTTTTTTTTCTTCAAATAAAAAAAAAAGAAAAAAAAGAAAAAACAGAAGAATTGCTCAGACAGCAAAGTAGAAAAATCATGGGGAAAAAGATAGTTTGGCAAGTAGAGATAAGAAGAGTACGTGATTGCTCAAAATGACAACCCCTATAGATAGGGAGGGAGAGGGAGGTGGAGGGTGTGAGGGGAAAAAGGAAGGCATTGATGCCGGCAACAAATGGAATGGTAAATAGCGAGTGGACGTATCGAAAGCCGCTCGTGACCCGCATGGCAAAAGCAAAGTCTCAAACTTCTCATTTATCTTCGGATCTTTTGTAGGATACATTTTGTATATCATCACATAGTTTGAATTGGAACTTGCGCTAACAGATATTCCACACAGGGAATCTTTATCTGCTTTGTATATTACCTATCCTACATATGTGCGCTTCAATTTTTCAATATTCTGACGAGATATTGGCACGTTTTCGTACATCCATATATACATAATATGTATTGTCTGCTCGTAATTGACACAGATGATCATTTTCATGGCTCAATTTAATATCCTCCTTGTGTTTTCACGAGCTTGGCAGACAATAAATTATCGAAATAATGTCAACTTGCTGTCGACGCCAAGACTCCAGGTAATATTATATACAGTAGACTCTACGTATATGGCCACAAAACGGGGCTGTAGGAGAGGAAAATTCTCGGAAACGGCACTATTGCGTGAGCCCCCTCTACCGTGGGGAAGCGCGTGTCACTGTGTGCGTGCGTACGTGTGAAGGAGAGGACGCTCGGAGGGCCTTATAGCGCGAGGCCATATACGTAGAGTCCACTGTACCTACTAATATTCAAACAAAACAAAAAACAGATTGGCTATTTTAATAATTGTATTGACTAGGGATTAAAGTCAGTTTCATAATATTACTGTAAACTGCTTGATCCATAACTTTCAGCTATTTTAATGTATATTTAACTGTAATTTAACACAACTTACTTAATGAAAGAAAAAAAAATCATTATTTTAATAACTATTTCGAGTTTTTTCTCTCTGCAGCTTCTTGAAAAGGTCTTTTCAAGAGTCTACTATGCAATCTATGCTGCTGTTCCAACAAAGTCAAGTTAAACTTAAAAATTTAAAGCCCAGGAGAGTATTATATCGTTGTTAAATGAAAAGCCCCTCAGTATTTCTTCACGCATCATTTTTTTATTCTAATTAATCGTTTAGTTGGCAGAGCTCGTTAGCAAGCTACACCACATACGGAGAGAAAAAGGAGGAGGAGGAGGAGGAAGATCCACCAACTCTCGTCGATCCAATGAGCAGCCTAATGAGCGCGTGCAGGTACTCTTGAGAACAGCTGCCAGATAGAACGAGTGAAGCAAATGCGTCTCTAGCTTCAGATAATAGTTCTTCCTAAGGCCTAGATGGTACATTTATCTATATTTGCTCTGTTTTTTCGTGCTCCCATTATTACATACTGGTGAGATTCATGAACAGAAAATTGCTTTTAGACTGTATGGTCACCTAACAATATCAACGATTGGGTTCCACGTGTCAGCCGATCATTCATATCACCGATGCCAATTGCGGCCTTCTTCTAAACGACGGATTCTTGAGTTGTAAGTCTTGTTAGATTGCGCGGAATCATTTTGGTCTTTTGGTAAGTAGAAAAGAAAAAATAAAAATAAAATCTAAATGTAAAAAGAAGAAAAAAACGAAAGTAAGGATGTTATCTCTCTTTCTATCTTTCTTTCCTTTGCGTCGTTATCGCTGCTGTCACTTCTCTTTTCCAAGCGTGTGACGTGAATATATATATTTGCAACCGTCATGTCGGGCTTGTTGAGCGAAGGAAACGAAATTTTAAGCCCAGCGACCTTCACAACCACTACAACCTGACTAGCGTGTGTTGCTTTTGTGCTCCTTGCAATAAAATTTAAAGAAATCTTTTCAATTAATCGTGTAAGATCATGCAGCTGCAGCAGCTCTTGTTTCCTCTATTATTTTTTAATTTTTTATTATTATTATTATTATTATTTTTTTCAATCAACTCTCTCTTGAACTCTTGTTTCGGGCATGCATTAGGGATTAAATGCCTAGTCGCGTTAGGTATAGAATGTAGGTATAGTGAATTTTATAAAGTTGAATAAAATTTCTCATGTAAAAATGCAGGAGATGAATAGCAAATTCGATAAAGGTAAAACGTGTTTGAGGATGTAAGAAAAGTAGAGAGAAGATGAGGGTAGAGTAGACAAGAAGGATAAAAAGCGAGAGAGAGAGAGAGAGAGAGAGAGAGAGAGAGGGGGGGGGGAGGAGTGTCAGACACGTCGAATAATGCACAAACGAGCATTTGTCAGATATTTCAGCAAAACCGAGTCTCAAATACTGCTGTAGTAGCAGCATAGAAACGGCTCTTCTAAGACGATTTGCCGCAGCGAAAACGTGCCTGCGTGTATTATAACATATATATATATATATATATGTGTGTGTGTGTGTGTGTGTGTGTGTGTGTGTGTGTGTGTGTGTGTGTGTGTGTGTGTGTGTGTGTGTGTGTGTGTGTGTGTGTGTGTGTGTGTGTGTGTGTGTGTGTGTGTGTGTGTGTGTGTGTGTGTGTGTGTGTGTGTATGTATGTATGCATGTATGTATGTATGTATGTAAGGGGGTGCGCTTTTGCGTCTGGTGCATTCGCCAGGTGAGCCGATACTATCTCTCCCCCTCTCTCTCTCTCTCTCTCTCTCTCTCTCTCTCTTTCTCTTTCTCTTTTTCAAGATGCGGCTTGAATAATGGATCCATTGAATAACAACTGGCAGCTTCTGAGGTAAATGTGTGTATCGGTGATACTATATACCTACACTACCCCCTCCCTCTCACACTCTTTCTCTCTCTTTCTCCTTTACCGCTGTTATAGCGTTCCGGTGAGCTTCGCTCCGCCTATGTATTTTTTATGCCTCACAAGGGAGCAAAAAAAAGGAGAAATGCAAAAAGCTGAGCTGACGTGTAGCTAAGCCTCGAGTCGCTGGCTGAATTCTTCATGCAGCATCGGCGCTGAGAGGTGGAATTAAAGATAGACTTCACCTGTGTGCCTCTGACTCTCTGTCTGTCTGTCTGTCTCTCTCTCTCTCTCTTTCGCGCCGCGCACGCTTTTATATAGTATGTACTTACGAGGAAAAATAAACTTTGATGTTAGACCATCGTGGTGGTTTTAGACCAACGAGTAAATTTAATAAATTAAGACAAAAAAATTCTGCTCTTGCTGCTGATGCTGCTGCTATTGGATTTTTTGGGTATACTTTTGAAATGATGAGTAAGAGAAGTATTTATTTGATATTACAGCAGTATAGTTAGGAATATATTCGAGTAAATGAAAGTATTCCGCATTAAAATTTCAACTCAATACCTTTCCGTGATTGTCTACTACTACTACTACTACTACTACTACTACTGCTACAACTACTCGACTTACTATAGCTCGGCCGAGCAATTACCAACATTTCTTCCCAGCCCGAGTGTAAAATCGTGTCGGAGAAAAATGTCGACGAGAATCGGGAAGAAAGAAAAGTAAAAAACAAAAAAAAAAAAAGAAGAAGAAAAGAAAAGAAAAAAGAACGAGGGGAAAGAGTAAGTAGGATGTCGTAGGGGTAGGGGGAGAAGGGGGTGAAAAAAGGGAAAGAATCGCGCGTAACAGCAGAAGCAGCAGCATCCACGTTCGCAGTGCTTATTCCAATAGAGCTCCTGCTGCCGCCGCCTTTCCCTCCTGCTTCGCTTCGATTCGTCTTTACGAGGCAATTACGCTCGGCCGAGCGCAGCTCGCACGCTTATGTGTATATATATATATATAGGTGTGTGTGTGCGTGCGTGTGTGTGTTTATACCTACATAATGCCGAGCCGTGTACTGGGCATGCATGTGTGCACTGTGCCTTACAAGAGAAGGTATAGGTGTATATAATAGACGAGCCGAAGAGCGTAAAGTAAGGCGCTTCTCGTAAAACTTAACGGCCGAGAACGTGTTCTTTTCTTCTAGAATACGGCTCTCTTTCTCTCCCCCCTCTTTGGTTGGCTTATGGGAGGGAAGCCGTCTAGTATGCCGCGGCTGCGAAGGCTACTTTAAAAAAGAAACGAAAAAACAGAGACATTTTCCGTGGCAATCTCATTTGTCTGGCGACTGACACCAAAGTGCGCCGATATGGAGAGAGCACGCATTCTTCTATCCCTCCCTCCCACCCTTACTCTCATTCCCTTCATTTCTCTCTCTCTCTCTCTCTCTCTCTCTCTCTCTCTCTCTCTCTCTGTAGCTCGACGAGAGGATATGATATTTACATGACCATCTCGGCGAGCACAAAAACGGCCATCAGGAGAGCTAAAAGACTCGGAAATTGGAAAAGCCCACTTCTCTCGATATTTCATTCCGGGAAAAGTGTTTGTGTGTGTGTGTGTGTGTGTGTGTGTGTGTGTGTGTGTGTGTGTGTGTGTGTGTGTGTGTGTGTGTGTGTGAGAGAGACTGTTTTTTTTTCGTAGTTGACAACGACGCTGCTGTTCGACGGCTCGCGATGATTGCAATTGTTACCAGCTCACCGAGCTCTTAATCACTCTTCGACTTTCAAACTGCTGCGACCCTCAATTCTTTCCTCCAACGACTGCAGCAACAAATTCGCTGATAAATGCCGGAAACCCGGAGACAGTTGTGCGACCTTTTGATTACTATTTGGATAAGTTTATAATGAAGAAAAAAAAAGAAGACGATTCGACAATTTTTTTTCTTTCTCGATCCTTCTCATATATAATAGGTACATTTTTGTTCTTATCAATCCTTTTGCTTGATAACTGGAACAAAAAAAAAAAAAAAAAAAAAAAAAAGAGAAGAACAAAAAAGTAGTCTAAGCTTAGCACTCGGCTTGCGGTAAGTTAAGGGAAGTATAAGAAGAAGAAGAAGAAGAGGAGCTGGAACATTTTGCTCGAAATCGATCAGCGCGAGCTCTCGACTCTGCTCGATAAGATAAGAAAAAGCTCGGCCGTTCGTTTAGTAACCACAGCCGGTAAGTACAGGAACAAGTGCAAGGAGGGGTGAAGGTGGATAGGGTGTAAGAGAAAGTAAAGGTACACGTAACAGCCTCGTGGACTTGGTGAAATTTATGTATGGGGAGGTCCACACGTGTATATAGGGGAGCATAACCGATAAATGAGGAGCCGAAAATCGCTTAGCACGCCGCTGCGAAAAACGAAGAATAAATCCACAGCTAAAAGTGCTTCGACCTCTCACCCACCTCTTGCAGTCTCAGACAGCCCTCTTCGTTCAACTGAACCCGGCCCCTTCTCAAGCTGCTTCGCGGCTTTTAGACATAACGCCGGTTTAATGCTCGTTATCGAATATTTATAGCAGCGGTCTCTCGGGGAAAAGGCATGGCGGCGCGCCTATTCTCTCTCTCTCTCTCTCTCTATCTCTCTCTTTTCGTTCTCTCTCTAATCTCGTCTTACGCCAGTCATACCCCTTGATACATATTATGCACGAGGGTGGTCTTGAAACTCCCCCACCCAGACTCAGGCAGGCTGTCTCCTTCAAATGACATAATATTTGTCGGATCGCGATGCCGAGGGAGAAAAGGATTACTGTTACTACTACTACTACTACTACTACTACTACTACCGCTGCTGCGCTGCGACATCGCTCTTTTCGTTCTCATCGGTGAAATTCGTGAATTTCCATATCTTATATTTTATACCTATAACGATATGAACATGAAGGCAAATGCTTTTGTACACCCTTGATGAGTGATGTAGCCTTTTTCTCTTGATTCTATACCCTCTTATGCCTTTTGGTAAATAAATTTAGAGACGAATTAACGATGTTAATGAGATTATAATGATAATAAATCAGCTGCGGAAATTGAATCATTTCGAGTTTTGCAGGTAAGAGAAGATATATTATTATGTGCAGATCGACAGATGAACAAAACACGAAGAATAAGAGGTATAGCTCTGCACGTGTGTATATTACACAATCAAAGCCACAAACTATCGTTACTATATTATAATAATAGGTACGTACGTAAACGTCAATCGAAGAGAATTAGAACACTTTGCGAGAGCTAGCGAGCGTCAAACTGCAAGACTTATTGCGTAAAATACTCACTTTAGATTCTGTATGCTTGCAAGCAAGTCTCTCGGTGTATAAGAGACAATATAGCTCCGTTAAATTTCCTTCTCCGTGTATCTTTCCCTTCTTAGTTCGCTGACTGCTTAGACGCGTGTATATCTCCTTCTTAATCTTGCATCTCTGCATAGAGAGATGCTAGAGACACTAGATATACCTACGTATATGAGGCTAAGGGGCTGAGGGGGAGGAGGAGGAGAAAGGGGATGCAGCAAGAGCAGTCTTGCTTCCTTAATTAGACCTTTCGCGCGAGTGTACGGCTTTGCGCAGAGTAAATCTTAGGTCCGGCTAAAGATAATACTAATTAGCCGCTTGTCTGAGCTTTGATATCAGAATAATGCAGAATAGACCGAGATAGAGAGAGAGAGAGAGAGAGAGAAAGAGAGAGAGAGAGAGAGAGAGAGAGAGAAAGTAGCGAGTATCACTACTTATGTCAGGCGGTGCTGCAGCCTATACGAGTCCATTGTTTAGAGCTTTCATTCACTTTTACGGTGTTTTTGACCCTTTGGCTTTTTACTTCGTTTTTCTTTTTTATTGGGTTTGTTTTTTCTTTCTATTCAGTCTTCTTTATTGAAATATTTAGCCTGGCAATCAAGGGAGACAAGCAAACGGCGGCTTGTAGGTGGTGAAATACTGGATGGAATTAATCCAATCGACTTTGTGCCAGGGATTAGCTTTTGCAGAAAGAGTCAGAGCAGGAAAGGGAGGGGGTGGTGGTAGCAGTGTACGAGTGGATATATAGCTATAGTACGAGGTGGAATATCAGTTAGTACGGGGGCGAGTGTCAAAGTTAGGAGAAAATGTGCAGAGGGGGCCGGGGAACAGAGGAGAGCTTGCGAGAGCTTGCGCCAGTAGGCGAACTGAAGAGGGAGTTGTAGGGATAATCGAGGTTTGATCCTCTTTCTATCCTTTTCCGCGAGAAGGAAGAGCTGCAGAGAATCCAGAGCCACTCCGGCCTATTCTGAGTATTTGGAAAATCCAATTACCCGAGAGAGAGAGAGAGAGAGAGAGAGAGAGAGAGAGACAGAGAGAACATTCGACTATCTCTCCGTGCAATTTGTAATGCATTCCGGTCGATGCGGCCACGGATCCGGACGCTACTAGACCCGAACTACTACTAGCCAAGCTGCAGCGACAAGCTCACACTCGCTCTTGCTTCCTACACCCACTATTATATATACTAGTAGATATACATATATAAATATATATATATATATACCTCCACCCATTTGCCGACTCCAGTCGGAATCACGTAGGCTATTTGTTATTTCAGATGTCGAATGCCGCCGCTACCGTTTATGCCCGATGCTTTCCAACAAAAAAGACGGCAAATGTGCAAGCTCAGCCGAATACACTCGTCGTACTTGAATGCCGTCAAAATATTTCCCCTTAGTTTGCTATCTCTCTCTCTCTCTCTCTCTCTCTCTCTCCTCTCTCTCTCTCTCTCTCTCTCTCTCTCTCTCTCTCTCTCTCTCTCTCTCTCTCTCTCTCTCTCTCTCTCTCTCTCTCTCTCTCTCTCTCTCTCTATGCCATTAATGCATTTGCTATTAATGCACTATTTGCTTAGTTTTCAAGTATAGGCAAATATTCTTTTATCAACTTTTTCTATATTGTTCAAGTCAATTGACATTTGAACATTCTAAAGATGCGTGCGTTAGCTTATTTCAAAGTATAAAAAAAAAGTAAGAGTAATTACTGCAACTAGATTATTAACGTTTGCTAAATTACAATACAGAGTTTTGACAGCATGATTATAGAAAGTGAGCTAACGACAGTGAATGTAATAGGTTTATTTAAAATGAGCAACATTATTTACTTGTAATTATTATAATTAAAAGCTTGCAGTTGAAATTTATGAATAAATTTACGGCTTATGATACACTATAATTCATATAAGCAATATTTTGGCATGGTAGGATATCATACACCTATATACTTATTTTGGTTTTTGTTGAAAACGAGTCAAAAGTGTCAATGCAAGCATTTGACCGAATTAATTAGTCAGAGTAAGCGGTGCACTTCAAGCACTGATAAACATAGTAATTGAGTTTATATTCATAGTATAGAAAGACCGTAGAACACGCGGTAAATTAGCTTTGAGTTCTCTGCCTCTCTTTTTTTGTTCATCAAGTAAAAGCTCATTTTTAAAGGTAAAAAAAGGAAGAAAAAATCAACGAGACAAGAACGTTGCGAGAGGTGTTTCCATCTTGGTAATCGAATTGTTCGCATGTAAAGAGAGAATATACAGCAAGTGAAGAGCAAAGAAGCATAGAAGTATAGCTGCGTTATAGGTGCACGCACGAGATGCAAAGACGGCTGCTGCTGCTGCTGCTGCTAACGTTGTGAGATGCAAGGGGCTACTTTATGCTCCTGGCTTTCTCTCTCTCTCTCTCTCTCTCTCTCTCTCTCTCTCTCTCTCACTCGACATTTCTTGCGTGCCATTCATACCGATTTCCCAATTAGGTCGTGGGAGGACTGACTGCAGGCTAGTGTGCACTGGCCGGTATGTCTACTCTTCGTCTCCGCACGACTGCTGCCACAACGAATCTACTGGACTGCGGCTCGAGTTTCCACCCGCTCTCTTTATCTCGGTCTCGGTCTGGCTGCTGTTGCTGCTGCTGCTGCTGCTGCTGCTAGCGCGTCCTATACGAGAGACAAGACCAGATCCGTCATTGACCCCTCTTGTATTGCTATACTCCTACTATACTTACGGCTATATTGCCTCTCTCTCTCTCTCTCTCTCTCAATCTTTCTCTATCTCTTGGCTCCCTCCACTCAATAAAGTGCTCCGTAAACGCATGCGTGTATATAGATACTCTGCTGTTGTTCATATACTCGTACTCGTGTTCTTCGGATACACACACCCACACACACGCGCGCGCGCACAACTGTTAGTAGTCCGGTATGGTTGAGTATAGGATATGTTGACTATGTAATTTGGATCGCTTGCGAATTCTGCTTTCTCTCTTGTAGCAGCAGTAGCAGCCTGGGCCTCTTGTGCTTTGCCGTTCCGTACTATTGTCATTAGCGAGCCATGGGGGAGGGGGAGGGGGGGCTTTGTGCACGTGTAAAGAGAGATGGAGAGGCTAATGAAACGTTTACACAAGATGGGCTATATACTCCAACATTTTCTACATTTTTTAAATTTTTTTTGTCTGCAAAGTGTCTCTTTTATGTTATAACGCAAGTTATAACGTATACAATTTATGCTTTGCTAATAATATATTTGTAGTTATATCAAAGACAAAAAACAAATAGAACTCTCATTTTTTTTTCATCAGATCAATTTATTTCTACGTAATGATAATAAAATAAAAATCTTCATGTGTACACCATATTTGCGCGCGTTTATTATTATTATTTTTTTTGTTGTTGAAAAAATCATGCTCTAATAAAGTAGTTAGTCATTATTTATTGTAGAAATGTATGTACAGGCATATAATGCATCAATTGCATAAACGCGCAAGAGAGTGAAAACATACATAGACAAAGAGAAAGAGAGAAGCAACGTCGAATAATTTAAAGATTCATCCTTGACCATTAATCTCGCTTCATGCCATTTCTCAGGCATTAGTCATGGGAGCGGGGGCGAGTATGTCTCGCTTATGCGAACCGAGAATTACGCAACGACCAACCAAACATAGGGAGAGATGCAGAGAGAGAGAGAGAGAGAGAGAGAGAGAGAGAGAGAGAGAGAGATAGAGAGATAGAGTTAGTGAGGGAGAGAAAGGGATGGCTCTTTCGCATCACTGGCTGCATGTGTACTCGAGCGCTTCTGGAACATCATCAAGCCAACGAGCAGCGCGCAACCAGCTGTCGCCCCTCTCTTCCACCTCCTCCTCCACCACCTTTTCCTCCTCTCTCACTAGGGCTCTACTGTAGCTCGAGTTGATACTTGTTTGTTTGAGTCCATAGAGAGAGAGAGATAGAGAGAGAGAGAGAGAGAGAGAGAGAGAGAGAGAGAGAGAGAGAGAGAGAGAGAGAGAGAGAGAGAGAGAGAGAGAGGGGGGGGGGAGACAGCCAGCCCACTATATAGCCATCCGTTCAGTTTACGTTCAGGCTTCCGCGATCGCTATGAATTTCACTGCTACTCCTACTATACGTGTGTGTATATATATATACACTGCATCTCATGTATAAATCCAAGGCTCATTTGTTTCTATATACCTTGCTCTATGTATGTTCACCTATGTACTTCCACCTCCCCTTCTCTCTCTCTCTCTCTCTCTCTCTCTCTCTCTCTCTCTTAATACCCTTATAATAATACTCATGGCATGACTCCTTGAAAGCTTTCGGTTTGCAATTGTTGCCTCCATCTACCCCCTCTGCGCTCTTGCATGAAAGCTCCAAAAGCTTGCATACATACCTGTATTTATACATATGCAAAAATCATCGGCCGTTTCGCATCCGTTTACAAACGCGTTCATATAACTTACTTCCTACTAGCTTCTCCCCCCCCCCCCCTCTCCCTGCCCCCTCATCGCCCCTCTGTTACGTCGCATTCAATATGTGTAGGTATATATATTATTATACCTATACCCACCCCCGATGCCAGTTCAAAGCAACATGTTTCCTTTTGTCTAAACTCTTACTCTGACGCCTACGCGCCAGTGAATTTTCATCTAACGCGTATATGAAATATGAAATGCTTGGAAATTTATTTGGCAGGCTGCAGTATTAGCAAGAGTAGAAGCAGGAGTGTGGAAGGGTGAGACGTGCAATGAGCGGTAAAATTTCAATTTTCAGGTGCTTTATCGTATAAAGCCCAAGTATCAGCAACCCCTGAGAGTAAGAGTAAGAGAGAGAGAGAGAGAGAGAGAGAGAGAGAGAGAGAGAGAGAGAGAGAGAGAGAGATAATAGAGTTCAAAAGGCCAAATGTCGATGAAACCTTTGTTCTACGGAGAAGCAAGGATCACTATATAGATGTGTACTTCTCTTGGCCTGCACTTCCCTTGCATTAGCTTGAGAACATTACAAGTCTTACTTGTAGTGCTGAATTATACGCCCACGGATCCTTGCGGTCTCTCTTGCTTCCGATAGGAAATGACGTGGTGAAGACGAAGAAGAAGAAGAAGAAGAGGAAGAAGGGTTGCCGAAGGGGGATGAGTGGAAATTTCTGACCCCTTTTCCTAACCACGTGCGGCTGTAGCACCAAGCGTCGTCGTCGTCGTCGTCGTCGTTGTCGTAGTCTTCGCGACAACTTTACCCATTCCCGTCCCGATAATGTCGGTTAGCATCGGCGAAAATGGTAATTAATATTCCGAGGGGTTAATTTCACGCCAAGGAGTAGAAGCAGTAGCAGCATAGCCGAGTTGGCTCTAGTCAAGCTATCTCTCTCTCTCTATCTCTCTCTCTCTCTCTCTCTCTCTCTCTCTCTCTCTTCCCCTCTCCCTCTCTCTCTCTCTCTCTCTCTCTCTCTCTCTCTCTCTCTCTCTCTCTCTCTCTCTCTCTCTCTCTCTCCACAACGAAAGTTACTGCTCTGTTCGCGAAACGCGCCAATTTACGAGGCCGCCGCCCGCAACTTCGTACTTGACCCAGCCTAGCCTCTCCTCCAGCCTCGCTCACCAGCCCGCGCGAAGCCACAAAGAGCCAGCTCGGACGGAAAGAAGCTAATGCCTGACCGCGCTCGCGCTTCATTTCCTCTGAGAATACGCTTCTCTCTCTCTCTCTCTCTTTCTCTCTGTCGTTTATTACATCTCATCTCACCTTACCCTCCCTTGCTTCACTTCACTTCACTATTCTCTTAATATTATTTATCGCGTTTGTTTTATCGGAATAGCATATAGGACGCGAGGGAGATTTTCTTTCACCCTTCGAATAACAACTAAATTTTGGATCAATTAACAATGCGTGGCTTATGAATTGCAGTTATATGAAAATTTTGATAAGAAACCTTATCTGGTTGCAATAAAAGAAAAAGACATTCATAATGACTTGCGTGATTAAAAGAACAAATAATTGTGAAAAATTTTCCGAATCGTTAGAAATAAGATGAATAAAAAAACTTACCAATCATCCCTAGGGTCTGGCAGTGATCTATGAACAGAGATCAAGTCGCTGACGTATTGATTGAAAGCATTGTTCATCCATCCATCATCGACTAATTTCTTTATTTCGGCCGTGAGATTCGTCGGTAGTACCACTGGCTTTCCCATTTCACCCGGACGTGACAAGTCCGGTTCTTGAGGTGCCACTAATACTCCTCCGCCTGTTTAATCGACATTATAATCGAGACAGAAAAAAATCATCGAATTATGTACCTGAACGTCAATTTTACCTTTTTTGTATTATTATTTTTTTTTTGTTTTTTGTTTTTTTTTTTTTTTTTTAATTATTATAATTTAGATTTATTTAGACTAATATCAGAGTTATTACGTATGTACTTTTCAATGACGTCAAACGATATCAGTTTTTTCAAAAATTCGTAAATTACTATTTAACTTGGTCGATAAAAAAAAAGCTTGAGACAGAGGCTGGCAGAGGATAGAGAGACATATAATATGCATTATATATATATATATATATATATATATATATAAAAATAAGCTGTAATTGCATA
>JAPYZE010005319.1:0-22286 GCA_030522805.1 Leptomastidea abnormis | reverse complement strand
ATACACACATATAGGGTGGATAGCAAGGGCGCGAGAGTGGAAGGAGCGTCGTGCGCGTGACGTCCATCACTTTTTTATCGTGTATATATATATATATATATATATATATATATATATATATATATATATATTATGTGCGGGGGTGGCACAAACTGAGGTAGAAAGAGAGGGAGAGATAGAAGGAAAGTTGTTCATATTATATCGAAGGAATAGAAGAGGTCCAAGGAAGTTAAGTCGTGTAGGTTTTATATATATATAAAAGCGCAAAAACAGGGAAACATATAGAAAAAAGGACCATACAGAATCAAGGGTAAAAGAGATGAGGAAAAAAGAAAAAAAATACATATAAGGGATGTAGGTATAAAGAGGATAGGGTGATAGGGGGTGTGGTAGTAGCCGATGATGATGATCAGGGGTTGTGGTCTTTGGTGGCGCAACGGTCGATATATGTAACTCGCTCTCTCTCTCCCCTTTTTCCCCCTTTTTTTCTCTCTCTCTCTCCCCTTCTACGTTGGCTGCAGAATTGTAGATATGGGTATATACAACCCGCCTGTTCTATACTTGTATTACTCAGCGTCCGAGAGCATCCATTCTCTCGCTCTTTTCACCCTCCCCCCAATATATAGTAACCCCCTTCTGCTATACTGCCATCCGATAAAATCCGAAAAACGGGATATTTTATGTAGGGGGAGAAAAAGTATACGCCGATGGACAGTAAGAAGGGGGTGACACCCACCGTACACACTATATAACACATACATCTTTCTCAAACTGGATATAGCAATGGTGTCCGTAGTAGTAGTAGTAGGCTTGATTTTTCGTCAACCATTCACTCTCGCTTTGTATTGTGTATAGATCGTCTGGCAATGCAAAAATGTGTAATACACAGGCGTTTATTGAAAAAAAGTAAAAAACATTTCAAATCGAATACTCGATATATATGTATAGGTACATATAAGAGCGATCTTGACGTTCCGTTCAATTTCCTAATCCCACAATCGGAGAGAAAAAGCTGTCCGGTATATATACGAGTGGACCCGTCAACGATGTGCCATCGTCAGTTGCAGAAAAAAGGGAACCTTTTTTATCGAGGAATAGAACGATGGAGCTGAGGGGGTGATTTTTTTTTTTTTTTAAAGCGCGGCTATTCGGTTTGAAAATGTATAGTATCGTGAACGATTGACAGTTTCTGTTCTCACTCAGCAGCTCTCGATTTGCGAGGGTATAAAAGTGTGACTGTAAATTGAATGTGTAGTATGCGTTTATATTATTTCGTGAGAGTTTGATGCTTTCATCGCTTGGACATTGCTTTTTTCTACTTTTTTTTTTTTTTAAATGGTGGTTCAAGTGCTTTTTTTTGGAGGTTTCTGCATACGATTTTTGTATTTTGAGTAAATAAAGGAAATGTGTTGTTTTTTTCATTGGTACCGTCATAGTTTAAATATAAATTTTATTATAGTTTAGACTGTATAGTTAGATTGATTCTTTCATTATTTACCTCGTATCCAAACATTATATGGCAAAAATTACAATAGTATTTTTCTATACAAGTGCAAGAAAACAGATTGTTGCCTCATGCGTGTGATGTTTTCGCCCGCGCGAGGCGAGGGTGAATAATATTCACACGAGTCAAGATCTTGAATCTGTTTTTTTTTGCACTTAAATCGAAAAATACTATTTTCTTAAATAAAAATAAGTATAAAATAAAAATATGCTATCAAACTGCATAAACTACATTGAGAAAAAAAAAATATCTGTCAATTTCACGAAATAGAAGTGAAAAATTAGAAAACGCGACGTGATATACAATCTCAGTCAAATTGCTATTAATTCCTTAAAGCAGTGTAGGTATATGCAATACACATATCAGTACACGCGATAATCGTCTCATATTCTTTTTTTCTTTCGCAACTCAACACCTGGAAGCTTAGCTACAGGCACACATTACTTATATAGATATAAAGCCATCCGCAGGCAATTTTAACATCACACAAAATAAAGAAGAAACGTGTGTCGGCATATACTCATACATACACACACACTATTTTGCGATAATGCATTCCTTTGTTAAAATTTGACATACAAAAAACCACATATAATATATAAAGCAACGATATATATATATATATATATATATATAAAACAATCTGTCTGCACCAACAGCAGCAGCAGGAGCAGCATCAGCACGTGGACTGTATATAATACAGAAGAACACGAGACAAACACACGTTATATATAGGTACATCAGACACGTTAGCACCTAAACTCGCGAAATAAAAGAAAGTTTAAAAAAAAAAAAAAGAGAGAAAAGAATATCGTCAGAGGTTGGTGGCGGCAGTAGCAGCAGCAGCATCGCAGCAACAGCAGTAATATAAGGCATCTGTGTGGAAGAAAAAAAAGGGGTCCAAGGCCGAAAAATTAGCGACGGAACCTACTTTTCTCAAATCGCTTAAAAAGAAGACCAAAAAATAAAAAAAAAATAAATAAATAAACAAAAAGAAGTCCCAAAAGCATAGAGAAAGAAGATGACTCGTATGATGCTTAAGAAAAGCGTGAATGTGTTTGTTTGTATGATATGTGTGTATATATAAGGCCCATATAGTATATATAATATATCCAACAACTTTTACATCAGTCAGTTTCTCCCTTGACCCTAGACCAGCTGGTCCTATATACGTATACCTCAATTCGCACGCCACATGGCTCGAGGCGCGTAGGACGAATTAATGCGGATAGTAGAACCAAACGCGAGCAAACTAGCGAGTTATATATATATATATATATATAGGGTAAAAAAAAGAGAAAGGATGTTTTACTCAGGGGGCTACCCTTCACGGTTTCGAGAGAGAGAAGTTCTCTTTGGCTATTATTATTAGTATATAGAAGAGCAAGCGAACGAGAGAGCTATTCGGAAGTATTGGGCCTCTCCGATATAATTAGACGGATTGGATAATAAGCCAAGCGCCTTTGCGTTTCTATCCTTTTTTTTCTCTTATTTTTTTTATTTCTCATCGGCTAGTTCTCTTTATCTACCTTTCTCTCTCTCTCTCTCTCTTTCTTTTTCTTGCCCCTTTGATTGCCGCGTGCGACGACTATACACCTCTTTCAGTTGCTTATATACGTATACTTCGTTACTATACCGATACATGCGTTTATATACCCTACACTCCCTCTTTCTTTCTTTGACTCCTTTTTGACTTTGTTTTTTCTTTTTTTTTCATATATTTCTCCTTTTTTTACCTCAAATCGTTCTTATTGTGTTATACCTGCCTTTTATTATGTCTGTGTAATATATATGTGTATGTGTGTGTGTGTTTCAAGGACTTTTTTAAAGTCTGAACTCCGCGGAACACACATATGTGTGTAAAACATGTGTTTTTCTGCCTTTTTTCCCCTTTTTTTCCGACAAATTTATACCTTACAAATTTATACTGTTGCTATGTATATAAGTATTTCTATATATGACTGATATACCTACTATAGAAATGACCGTATAAAATACGGATTTTTTTATTGTATCAACTTGTAATGATTGAGTTGCGATCAAGTTTTAAATGACCCAATTATAAATTTGTATGTATCGACGATCGATTAAATTTTTCGTTAAAATCGTTTATTTTTTTTCAAAGCTGCTTTGTAATATGTACGTATACGTGTATTCATAAAGTAATCGTCGATTAGACATTTAATTGTCATTTAAGTATATTAGAGTCGATTAAGACGCCACAAATTAACTTGTTGAAAAAATGAAAAAAAAAAAAATATGTATACTAGTACATGATAATAATTAACGAGTGTGTGTTTCATCATTCTAAGAATGATCCTTTTAACGTTTTATCACCTCATTATAACAATAGAGAGACTGACCAAAGATAGACCAGTAATACTTAACAAACAACTTATTATTAAAGATAAACACGTTAAAGTGATGGGTCACATATTGTAGAACAATAAGTTACAAATATATTGTCAATTCATCTCATCTTCAAACTACGTCATTTTTTACAAAAAACAAAAGATTAACCATAGGGTATCCTTAAGCTCAACCCCCCCCCCTTAACGATAATATACTTTCTCAAAACTCAATAACACATTATATCTTGTACAAGTAAACTTCAAAGACGTTTGTCATACAAAAGACCACTTTAAAATTTTCTATATATATACCTATATTTAACGCGTGTAATCTAATCGCAACTATGAGACAAAGACGAAGAGAAAGAGAGAAAGAAATAGAGAGTTTTGAACTCGCTAATCGGCTAAATAGTATAGCTCTTGGTGGTTCCCCTCCCCCACTAATTGCTACTGTAGAGAAACGGACAATAAGAGAGTTTAAGAAAAAGAGTCGAATTGGTGTGCGTATATATAACAGTTCTCGTATTCTGAGATTTGAGTTTTTAAAAACAAGGAAAAATACGGTTTGATTTTTGAACGTAAGTTTTAGTTTTTGTTGGATATAATCTATTATTTTTAGTTTCTTTCTGTTTAGTTGAATCTGAAGGGAAGACAATAGTAGGGTACATTAAATGTATGGGAGTTTTTGACTTATATCGATGACTTATGCTTTGTTTTGTTACATTATTTCGTTATTTGTTGAAATTGCACGATTAGTTGTTTCTATGTAACTCCCTTTTTTTTTTTGTTTTTATCATATGGCAGCTATAGTTAATTGAAGTACCTTAGACAGTTTGCCTTGAAAATTTTTTTTTATTTTTAATTTTTTTTAAAATAAAAAAATCTAAGACGTTAAGACTTTTCTATGTAACATAAAAAAAAAGCAATATATAAGTATACTTGGCAATAGCTAACGTAAAAATCTATACTGCATGTATGAAAAGCAAGAAATCGTCAAAAAAAAAGGTCAACGAATTTTCACTCAAGCAAAAATCTAGCAAAAAAAAAAGAGGGAGTAAATGTGTTGAGTCGTAACATATACACAAAAATAAAAAAAAAAAACAGCTGTCGAATATCACTCGAAATAAAAACATACATACATACATAGAGCATTTTGATTTCGATCAAAATACACTATTCTCGACAATTCGTCCAATGTACAATTTCAATTATTTCGATCTCTGAGCTATCCCCAAATCCATATATGTATACCGATACATTTATACAATTTGAATGACGAAAAAGTAGCCCAGTAAAAAATGTTAGAAAAAAAACAAACAAACATTGTATAGACTCTCTCTTGCTATACATACTTTTTCTTTCTATTACTTATCTGCCAATCGCAGTTCTAATTTTTTTTTTTTGCAATCACCAACGGTCAACGACACATCACAATATGTGAATTTTCTTGCATTTTTTTCTTAAAAAAAAAAAAAAAAAAAAAAAAAAAAAAAAAAAAAAAAAAAAAAAAAAAAACGAATCATCAACCGTCCTATATAGATCAAGATATTAACTTGCATTGATATACCTATTGTACGTCAAGTGTCGCTTATGAACCGACTATTCCAAACATTTTTTGAGCCACTCAATTATTTCCAAGAAACTTTAAAAAAAAATTCAGTCGAGATGAATATTGTAAAAAATAAGTGTACGTCGGTTAATCCAAAAAATGCAATGAACATTATTCAAGCCGTATACTCATTCTGATACAGAAAATACCAGTACATTGTAACATTTTTTATTTTGCAAAATCGTTAAATCCTACTCTCTTTCTCATAACCGAAATTTTTTGACGAAGTGACATTCGCTATTTTATATTTTTTTTTCTTAACATTCAACGTGTATTTTCTATACTAAATTTTGTCAAAGGGCAGCGATCTTAACAATATATACAGGTATAAGCTAAATAAAATGTCAAATTCTGAACTATATATACGCGTATATACCTGACGATTATAGCTCTAATAAACGCGTAAAAACGAAAATCGCCTACATATACATACATTTCTAGCCAACAGCAACAGCAGCAGCATCAGCAGTAGTAGCGTACCGGTCAAAAATTACGACCTTAAAACCCAAACTCCCTCCCCCCTTAGTTGGAAAAACCGTGGTTCCTCACGTAATTGGAGCACTTTACTATATATATATATACGTAAAAGTCGCGAAGCTATATATAGATATAGGTAAATATATACTAAATGTCAAAAAGAAAGCGCAATATATATTTCAAAAAGTTTCCTTTTTGGCTTGACTTTTTGCCGAATTTAGCGGTAGTAGGTATAGTATATAGAGGCCTTGTGCCCTTTTGCTCCTGAAAGACTGTTTTACAATTTTAGGGCACTCTCGCGGACGTTTTTTCTCTCTGTTTCTCTCGTTGTAATACAATATAACAATTAACTTAAATATTTTTCGTTCTTGTGAAGGGAAAAATTTTTGTCTGTAGTTATTTTGGAAGAAAAGATTTTCGTGATCTTTTCTATATGTACTAAAAGGAAAGGAAAGGCTGCTGTAATATTGTGTCTTATTAGTGTTAGTGATGGTGTTTCGTTAAAATTTTTAAATTATGTCTCCTAGGAGATGGTTGTTTGCGCAAGCGTATATATAGATATATATATTTTAGAGTAGAGGTGGAACGTATATTTTACCGTTTTTTGGTTCTTTTTCTATATATGACTATATGATGGGTATATGCATAAGGTCAGTTTTTCTTTTTCTCAAGTTATATAGTTTATTGATGCTTTTTGTATCTGTAGATTTTGACCGTGTTTTACGTTTCTACGCAGATATGGATGTATATACAACTGGAAAATTTATGCTTTTTTGTTAATCGTTTATTGTTGGTAGAAAAAGTCAGGCAGAGGTTGATTTTTAGATATATATTTATTTTATTTTTTTCTTTTTTTTTCTCTTACTTTTTCTTTCGAATGAAAGGAAGAGAAGTTGTTCAATTGTTCTATTATTGACCAGAGTTCGAAAGTTATTTTAAGTTTTTGGTATTTTTTTGTATAGGTAAATTTTATTTTTAGTCTTTGACTTCATTTCTTTAAAATCAACATATTTTAATATTTTTTAAAACTTTCTTTTTTTTTCTTACTATTTTTCTTTTATTTTACAAATTAGATAAAACATATGTAATTAGTTTAGCGATTAAAAATAAAGTATAGGTAACTATTTGCATTGATCGTCAAATTACTAATCCAAATCCACAAAAGCAATCTAAAAATATCTAAACGATACAACGATATTCAATAAATCAATTAAACCAATAAATAATAAAAAAAAACCCATCAAGGTCACACAACCCCTTATAATACACTATTAAAAAAAAAAAAAGAACAAAACAATCATCACACCTATATCATACAAAAGTATACACAAAACGCAAGGTGATCTAGAATCCCACTATACACAACTATACTTCACCACAAATATATAAAACCTACTATAACCCATAAAAAAGGAACAACCTGCTACAAAACAGTGAACACACAATCCTTTTTTTTCTCATCCCATACACACTATACTTGTAAAAAAGGGGTGTAGTAGTACTTACATAGCAAAAAAGGGGGGAATCCCAAGTTTAAAAGCCCATAGAGCAAATCGAGCTTGAAAAATAAACTCTCTTTCAGCTCTCTTTCTCTCTCGTCAACCCGATCCCATCACGTGGTATACCTATACAGGTATATACATCTATATAGCATCAAAACTAAGCGCCAGGCATTATTATATTATATAGAAAAGTCGAGGCATCGGAAGAGTAAGCGAGCAGGTATATATAATACCCGAAAAGAGTTGGGTCTGTGAAAAAAGGATACATGCGGGCAACTCTATATATATGTTGCTGTTAGAGGTAAAGGGTCTCATAGGCACAGGTTGTGTTGCTATTGCTGCTATTCCCCCACACTTTTAACTCATTCACAGGCGGTCTATTCCGCGCGCATCAATAGATATCCTCTAATAATTACCAATAATGTTTTTTATTGTGCTGCATTGGTGTAAAAATTAGTTTCAACCACTTTGATGATGCTACCCCTTTTTTCCATCCCTTTCTCATTTTTTTTTTTTTTTTTTTTTATGATGCACTAAAAAAGTCTATACAGCATCTAATACCAAAAATATACCTATATATAACAAGTGTTTAGGTAATTATTTTAAACCTGCTCATCACCTGTATATAAAATTATTACAGTGACCTCCTCCTCCTAACACAATACACACTTACAATCCAATCAATTAAATCGTCGTCGTCGTTGTCGTTGTCGCCGTTGTGCGATAAATAATCCTCACCAGCAGCGATACATATAAACATGTTTAAAAACATATTTCCCAAAAACCCTCCCTTTACCCCTCCACACCCCACCCATTCAAACAATTGACACTTTGAGCAAAACAAGCGTTACACATACACATACGTATATATATATGTTCTTGCTGGGCCAAAGTAAACGAAGAAACAGAAAGTAAGAGAGAAAAAGAGAGAAAGAGAGATAGAGTCAACAAAGCAGAAAAAGTATATAGAAAACTACAGTAGCAACAGCAAAGAATCACGACAGCCTGCGACATATACGCGCGTACGAGAGCAATAAAAAAAGAAAAGAAGAAAAAAAAAGGAAACGGGGAAGCAGTCAGCTCTGGTTCTGCCCTACAGTCTTATGGTATAGTATCGTATATAGGTACACGAGTGTGTGTATGTATATGTGTATGTGTGTGTAGCACTCGAAAGAAAGAGAGAGGGAGAGAGCCGCGATATTGGGGAGACGAGGACTTTTTTAAAGTGCCGCTGTTGCTGCTGTTATACTGCCAGTGGGGCTTATATAGGTATAGATATATATACATGAGGCACGCGCGCCGCGCACGCCCCGGGACTCTCGTTGGGATAAGGTATATATATATATATATATATACACTATATAACCAGTGGCAGGTGAGAGGCGGTTTCACTTTTTTACCTCAGGCAGCGACCAAATGCGCCTTGACTATGACGTATATCTCCCCCCCCCCCCGCCTTGTCTACCTCTCCTCTTCTCTTTCGATGCTTATTCGTTACAATATCTAGATCTCGTGTATATGTGTATGCGTGTGTATGTGTGTGCTCTGGAAAACCAGTTTTTTTTTCTTAATACCGATTTTTCTTCTTTTTTTCGGGAAAAATGAAAATTGGAGAGGGTGGAGTGGTTATATATGTGTCGTTGATGTTTTTTTTTGGAAAATTTATGTTTTAATTTTTATAGAGCAAGAGAGTAAGAAAGGGGAGGTGATCAAAAAAGAATGTGCCGATGTGAGATTGTAAATTATAACGATGAACTGTATTTATATGTTTTTGGATATGAATGGCAATTATTATAAGGTGTATGTTTATAAAAGGAACTTTCGACGCCTGTCTTGTAAGTGTGTGTGTTTTATGTGTGTTTTTATATTTATTATTGTTTTTGATCTATATGCGTTTTTAAGGTGTGGAATATAAGTATGTGATGGTGAAAATAATAATATATTATATGGTGTTTTAAAATTTACTGGAAAACAAATGTTTTGGGAAAAGAAAAAAGTTTTTGTCAGAGCTGAATTTGTAAAGACAAGAGATTATGTATATTTATCTCTTTTTTGGCAAAGGCTTTTGATTTTCATGGCGCCATAGTACTGATCTCGTATTAAAAATTTGCAAATTATCAAGTTTCTGATGATGAGTATTTAATGGTTTGATCGATAAGTGCGAGAAATTACTCATACATTTTCTTTTTGAGATATTGGGGATAATCGGTAATTATATGAATCGACGAAAAATTTGCTTATGGATTATTTGATAATGTGTTTGCTTTGGATGACTAAACTTTAAGTTTTCTACGTATAACTTTTTTTTTTTTTTTTAAAATTGACAACACTTCAATTAAATATAAATTTTGTTTATTTTTTATTGAACATTTGTATATGAAATTTATTTATTTATTAGTCAATTTTACACATTCAATCGTGTTATAATTATATAGTGAAATATTAAAAAAAAAACAAATAACTATAAATCTACTTATTAAAATAATAATTATTAGTATAATTAGTTATTGTAAAAAATGCAAATGCAAAAAATACAATTTTACACGAAAATATAATTTTACCTGACTCCAAACTAAATTTATAACATTAAAAACAACAGATCGTGTTACTCCGCAGAGTCAAAAAAGCATATACCCCCAAAAAATCCGTCATAAAAAGTATAACGACCACGCAATAAAAAAAAAAGAAGCCTACCCTAATAACATTTAACAACCTCTTGACAAAGTTAAATACGTGCTCTTTTAATATATCCCTTAAAAAAAAAAAAAGAAGTGAAAGAAAAAATAATCTTGCATTTCAAAACTATAACTATATAATATACTATCAATCATTAATCCTTATACCTAAAAAAAAAGAATAAATAAACAAATAAATAAAAAAAAGCTATACGCAAACATCTCAAAGATAAATAAACAATTAATAAAATCAGAGCATAATATAGCACTACTACTAGTCTCGCAGCACACGAAAGATTGAGCATGTGTATATGTGTGTGCAACCCTTCAGATCTCGAAGGCCAATGCCGTCCAAGCATCGGTCTTTAGCTCCTCAAACTGCCAGGGGGTAGGTATAGTAGAATATATATATATCCCACTACCCCCTCTCCTTATATGCCTTTTTCTCTCTGTCTCCCTCATACACATTATACATGCCAGCGTTCCCCCTCTCCTCCATCCATATATATACAAGCGGCCGTCGCTCCCTTTCAACTCCCTCTTACCCCTCCCCCCCCCCTTCCAGAAAACCCAACTTTCATCCCCGCACTGCAGCAGTAGCATAGCAGCTCGTTCACTTTCGCTATCGTTACGCTGCGCCACCATACAGCCCTATATACCATCACCACCACCACCACAACCATCAGGGGCAGCAGGCAGCACGCGCGCACGCACTTTCTCTCTCTCTCCCTCTCTCTCTCTCTCTCTTATATTCCGAAGGGTTGCGACTGCGTTCCAAGCAGAGAGAGTATATAGGAAGGCCTTTACTCTATCTCTCTCTCTTTCCCCTGTTACTGTAGGCTACGTATTTCAAAGTGGAGGGGTAGTAAGTAGAGAGAGAGAAAGAGCTGTATACACAAGCAGGTCTGCTGATGGCCGGGCGGCGCCGAGGATCAGTGCGCTGTGGTATAGAGTGGGGGAAAGACACAGGCAAGGCGGGTTTTGTGAAAAAGCTCACGGGAGCGCGGTTTCGACGTCAGTAGTCGTCTAGCTCGGCCGGCGAGCACATCGACAGACAGGACAGGACAGACACACCACCTATATACGCTTATTTTGCATTATCTTATTGGTGTCGTTTATTTCGTAGATATTAAATATATATATTTTTACGAATTAAATCTTCTTTCATATTATTTGAGAAGAAGAGGAAGATAAATAAATAATAATTATTGTAAGGAGTCCTAGTTGATTATAAATAAGCGTGCATCAGCTCTGTGTGTGTGTGTGTGTGTGTGTCTATATATCTCTGTTATTTTTGTATTTTTGGTACATTTTGACAAAATCAGTATATCATCTGCTTATATGTGTGTGCTCGTATCGAGCAAAAAAAAATCTCTAAAGTTTTTTTTTTTTTATGTGCAGTCTAAAAGTATAATAATATTGCAATGATAATTGCGTGATATTATTATTCAACTTTTTTTGTTTAAAATCTTCTGATTTCTTGTGATACATCCATCAATTGAAAAAAAAAAAAACAAGTGTAGAGATAAAAAAAGTGATTTTTTTTTCTTCTGTTGTTGTTGCTGTTGTGATATATCGAAGAATAATTGTAATTGGTTTGGTAATAATTATAAAAAAAAAGCCAATACATACCTACAAGTTGTGCGCTGACTCTAATAAGAGCTGCGCCGCAACCAGTGCTTGGATGATCGAATACAAGACTCTAGGATGGCTTTGTCGTATATGCAAGACTCGCAATTTGCTACAGGTAAATTTTTTTTTTTTAATAATGTAATTGAGATTCGTTTGATCTAACTTATTTAATTTGTCTTTACATTTTTTATTCTTTTGGATTGTTTGATGAGGATTGATTTAAATGAATAGGGACATTTTAAATAATGAGATGTTTGTTTGTTAGTAGAAAAGGGTTGAGTTGATAATAAATGAAAACAAAAGAAAACACTTGACTAACGCAACAAACGCAGGCGCAAATGTCGGACATACTTAGGAAAAAGAAGGGGGTTCGGGGTTGTGTAAAAAAAAAAAACAAGTGCAAGTTGTAAGAATGTAGAGCAGAATCGATGTGAAGAATACATGTGACAATCGGTATACACGTATAGACTTAAAAGACACGTATGCGTTTTATAAATATAAAATAATAATATGCACTTTTTTCTTTTTTTTTTTTGTGATGATTAAACAAAATTTTTTTTGTAGAAATATATAGAAATTTGGTATGTTTATAGATATGTGTATACGTGTACGTGTGTATAAATAGAGTAATATATGTATAAATGTAAAAACGCTTAGAAAGTTACCTGAAAGTCGAGCAGCAGTCACCTTAATTGCAAAGCAATAAAATACTATATGTATATTGGCCATTACTACGGAGTAGACAATAATATAAATGTATATTAGGAAAAAGTAAAGAAGAAGGTTTTTATGGTACTGTACATACGCTTTTGGAAGCGTTTCATGCAATTTCGGGTTGACACGTTTTTCATGTATAGCTATATGACTGTCTGAAAAATCCAATTAATTCGTACTTTATTTAACGTCTTGACACGTTTATATATACATGAATATAATTTAATTGTACTTGAACTGTTTTTGTTCGAATGTATTTTTAATTGTTGGGAGAGTTAATAATTTAAAACACGATTTTGTTGACTATAGTTTAAAGTGAATATATAGTCGAACGCATTTTCTTGTAAATTTAAACTACTTTACAAAATCAAGGGAACAAATAATATTTTTTTTTTTTTTTTTAAAACCAGAGCACATTAAAACGTTAGATATTACAATTATAATAAAAAAGTATACTAGTAGAAAAAAATATCGAATAAAAGGAGAGAACAAGAAAGAAAGAAAGAGAATCGTCGTCGCGATTATTTTCGCTTAGCTACTCTTTCCATTTCGCTCGTCTTCATCGCTTACCCCTCTTCTTCTTTTTTTTTATATATACTCTTTCGACTTAAAGAAAAAATCTCTTATCCGTTCGGGTAAACGATTATCGATTTTCTCGCGCTTTATAAGTGAGCAAAAAAAAAAGTTCCGGAAAAGAAAAAAAAAATTGAGAGAGAGAGAGAGAAAAAGAGAGCGAAAAAAAAAGAAACGTCGGGATTGTAAGGTGAGGGGGTTATCGTTTGGTCGATTCTTGCGCCCCGACGGCGTTATTATAGTTAGAGCGGAAAGACATGACGACGTCGACGACTATGACTATGACTACGATTCTACGATTCTACGACGACAACGACGACGACGTATCTTACACGCTGTTTGTAGCCCTTATATGTTTTATTGCGCAGATGTATTTTTTTTTTTATATATATATTTGTAAATGTGTGTTAGTGTATGTATGTGTAAATAAGGGAAGGAAAATTGCGCAAGCGGAACTTAAATTTTTTATATCATTACTTCCTTAGAGTATACATTCGATTCTTTATTATTGCACTTGCATGACGCGCACCTACCTCGCGGGCCCTCACACCCTTCAAACAGCAATTTTTATGAATTTCAGTAAGGAAAAGTCATATTTTTTTTTTCCTTTTCTAAACGACCACGTCTAATTGTGATTGTTTCCCCGTTTTATGTTTATTATTGTCACTGTCTAGTAGATGATATCTTGCTATACGATAATTTATTCATATAAACGTATATGCGAAAATTTTGATAATGACATTATTATATGAAATTATTCAATATAAAAAAACATACTTATTGATTGAATTAACAAAGACGTGATTATTTATTTTTTTTTCTACTTAAGAAAAGAAAATTACGTATATAGAAAATGCTTTCCATGTTACCCAATTAACTCCATAAATTTTTTAAAAGTATAAATTCAACTTTTTATGCAAGAACAAATACTTGTAGGTACAGAATAATTTTTTTTTTTTAAACATTATCAATTACCCTACAAAAAAGTGCCAAAAACAAATTTTCTCCCTCTGAAAATTCAAGCCACCAAATCTCATCCGTCGGTCAAACATCCAAAACTCCAAATTAAATCCTTAAAAAAAAAAACCATAAAAAAACCCATAAAAAAAATATTCTATAGCAACCATACATCCACATATCCTCAAGTACATACACAAACACATATCGCGTAAGCATCAACATCAAAAAGTCCCTCACACTTACACAAAAACACTCACATACATATATATGTCTCCAAAAGAAACTCGTCCTCATACACACTATAACTTCTACTTATAAGGCGATAGCCGTTCGAACATATACACTCGTAAGGCCCAAGAATCTTTCGCCATTCACTATATATATAATACACAAGAACATGGTATAAGGTCCCCGAAAAATCCGGTCAACAGTTTTTCGTCAATAAGCAATCACACGCGCATGTATGTATACGAGAGAAAAAGAGAAAGAGAAAGAAAAAAAGGAAAGCTTGTAAAGTATATATATTTATAAGAAACCGCGTGGGCGGCCCGGACGTAGAGAGAGAGAGAGAGAGAGAGAGAGAAAGAGAGAAAGAGATTGAAGGCGCACGTGAATGGAGTGTAGTAGTCGGAGGAGTATGTGAATGGGAGGTAGGAGGAGGACTCACGTGCTCTTGCTACTACTATACTACCTATATACTACATACGATGGAGGAGGAGTAGGAGTGAGAGTATATATAAGAGGGAGTGTGAGGGCCACGCGCGCAGCCTCCGAACGACTTTCCTGATACTTACGTTATATATGTATATCTATACAGTTGTTGATGCGGGAAAAGCGATTGTGGATTTCATCTCTTTCTTTTCTTTTTTCTTTTTTTTTTTACTTGATGATTTCTCCTTGGGACTTTTTGGACCATCTCACAACCTTTTTTGTATGTGGGTGGAAATCGGAGAGTTGCGCAAGAATATGTGTGTACTGCGTTTTTTTTTTCTTTTGGGAAGAGGAAGGGGAAAGGGAAACTCATTCACTGTTTGAATTGCATCGCTTGTGACTTTTTTTAGTAATGAAGATGTAAGCTTGGAATTACAAAGCGTGATATTGCGTTGAGAAATTTTACGACGTTAATTTGTCGAATTAGGAAATTTCATTGAATTATCAAACAATACTTATATAGTGTACTTATAATTAATATTATATATAATATAATAAATTAATAATAAATTTGATCTAATAAACAATGTGATTTTTTTTGTAAAATTTCCAGGCTTCCTCGTCAGTCAAACTCAGATCATGAAGAAAGATGTACCGGCGGATAAACATCGCCACCACCTCAATCACAGCCATCGTCATCATCAACAAACACCATCGCCACCGCTCAACAACAACACCGCGAGTCACAACAACAATCACACAAATCCATCAGTAGCAGCAGCAGCAGCAGCAGCTGCAGCCTCGTCGTTATTATTTAACACGATGCTAAACGCGACACCAGCAGCGCAAATACAATTATTCGCAGCGATGCAGTGCAATCCAATGACCGCGGCAGCGCTTTATCCGGCACTTTACACGAATTACGCGTCCACAGCGTCATCGCCACCTCTGGCACTTCAACCACCCGGACCGGTATCACCAGCTCTGAGTACAAAATCAAGTCACAGTCACGGATCAAGAAAATCTCAACCACAGCATATCAGTCATCATCACAACAACAATACCCATACTCAAAACAACAACAACATCATAAGCAGTAGTATCAGTAGCAGTAGTAATGGTAACAGCAACAATTCCGTTGATCGATTATCGGACAACAACAAGAAAATGTACGCTGTTAAAAGACGCGCAAATGCTGCTAAAATGAAGGCTGCAGCGGAAGCCAGAACAGCTGCTAGGCAACAAATTAAAATTGAAGGTGCTGCTAGTCCAGCGAGTTCTGGCAGTCCTGAAACTGTTAAGGATCCTAGTAGGGATAAGGTGTTTACTTGTGGTGTTTGTCATCGGTCGTTTGGTTATAAGCACGTGCTACAGAATCACGAACGTACGCATACGGGAGAGAAACCGTTTGAGTGCAAGACGTGTCATAAGAAGTGAGTATCTTTTTTTTATTTTCATACTTATATAGTTGTATCTTATTGATGTATCATTAATTAATTATTTGTTTATTTGTTTAATTTTAAGGTTCACACGCGATCATCATCTAAAAACTCACATGAGATTACACACTGGTGAAAAGCCATACGCCTGTCAACATTGCGATCGTACATTCGTGCAGGTAGCGAATTTGCGACGTCATCTACGCGTACACACCGGTGAGCGACCTTACACCTGCGAGGTATGCGACAACAAATTCAGCGACAGCAATCAATTGAAGGCACATCTACTGATACACAATGAGGAAAAACCATGGGAGTGTAAGCAATGCCTGCAGCGCTTCAGGCGCAAGCATCACAGGGAGCAACACAAGTGTACCGGAGGAGCTCAACAACAGTATTCAAATCAGATCAATGCAACGGGTAACAGTAGTAGCAGCAGCAGCAGAACCGCACTGAGTCTATTACCGATTAGCAGTTTGAAACGATCACCAACCAGTTCACCCAATAATATGGTTAAGGACGAGCTGAGCATAGACGAGGAGGACGAGGATGTCGAGATGACGATGATGATGGGCAGAGAGGCGGCATCTGGTGGCTCGCCTGGACCTAGCGCTGCAGGTCTACCGCTCAATCTTTCACGTACGCCGCAATCCGAGCTGATGCAGCAGCAACCCGTTCAAACCGAGCCCGAGGATCTGTCGATGAGCGGGGCCAGATCACGCGCACTCAGTGGCAGTGTAGGTGGTTCCTCACCCGCTAGTCGCTATTCTGGTAGCGAAGTCGACGAGGAAGACGGCAAACCAATCAAGGAGGAAGCCTACGCCAGGTGAAAGCGAGCTCGCGACCGTGAGCCTGGCTCGCGGCTTTGACACAACAACAACAACAATAATCACCATCACTAAAAAATCACTCTTATCATTTACACTTAAACCCGATAAAACGCCTGTGTATATATTAATATAGGAGAAGCGAGATGTTGAATGGGAATAAGTGAATGATAATTATATAGGTGATTTGCGAGATCATCTTTTATGGATCTGATAATGTTGATATGACAAAGATTATAAATATATAAATATAGATATTATAAAGATAGAGGATATGTGAATGTATAGAGAAAAAATATCATAGAAAATAAAAGGAACTCTATAAATATATATATGTGTAAATATATATATTTATGTACGTGTAGTTTTAGAGAAAAAGGGAGAGTTAGAGAGATGATTATGATAATGACGATGATGATGATCATAATTTTTTTTTTTGTCAATAAGCGGGAGCAAAAGTATAAAAGATGAAAAAAAAAGAGAAAAAACTTTTTTTTTTGTAAATGTTAAAAATTATAGCTAGAAGAGGAGACGAAATTCATTTTTTTTTTATTTTTTTTTATTATTATTATTATCATTATAATAAAATAATTATTATTTTTGTTCGTGAAATATCGTGGATGTTAAATACTGGTATACAAGTTCCTCTGACAGTTTGAAGTAACGGGGCGAGTGATGAGACGTCGGTCTATATATCCGTCCTCTGTCGTTCATACCCCCTTTATATAATATATATATATATATATATATATATTCAAAATTACCCCCAATCAAAAAAAAAAAACAGCAACAGAAGTAGTAGGAAAAAAAACAACAGCATTATATAGATAGCAGAAAATAATAGTAATAGTTGTAGTAGTTGTAGTAAAAAAAGAAGAAGAAGAAGCAGTGGTGCTGAGCGCGATTAAACTATTATATATACACATATAAATAAAAAATATAATGCGTATAATATTATCCTTAACGCGCTCGATCCCAAAGACTTCGGCCGCGCCGAGGCTTATTATTATTATTATTATTAATATTATTATTATGATGAAGATGCTTGGTAAAATAATTGTTACCGAATTTCGCGCGGCCATGAACACAAAATACACATACAATTCACACACACACATCAATATATATCTATATGTATATAATTGATCGCCGAGCGATTGGCTCTTATTAATTACCATTTATATCCTCGAATTTGAAGAGGCTTGATGGTGATATATATTTCATTTGCACTTAAGTGTAGTAAAGAGAGAAGAAGCGTCGGACAGATTTATATCGGTGTGTTCAATGTAATATCTATTATTATTATTATTATTATTATTATTATTATTATTATTATGATTATTATATGTTACGATATGCAAAAAAAAATATTTTCGTTGAGAGCAGCTTTTAGGATTAGTTATAGAATTTAATGGATATAAAATAGAAAAATAAAATAAATTGCATCGATGGTTAAATAAATAGACGATAATCTTTGTGCCGTCGGCAAATTATTATTATTATTCATTTTAATTATGGTCGACCTTTTTTTTTTATTATTACAATTCCTTTTTTCTTTTTTTTTTTTATTATTATGATTGTAAGTTTGTAATCAGGACTTGTAAACACACGAGTGTTTGACTGATATAGACTTGGGAAGTCTGTAAAAACGAGATGATACGAAATTACGCGCTTTTCTTTTTGGTCAAATCGTTTTTATTACAGTCTTACTTGGTTAATTAATTAATTGCTAAGATTTAACAATTTATTATTATTAATTTTTTTCTCTTTCTTGTAAAAAAGGTCGTCCATCGTTGTTTTTAATATTTATTTTTGTTGTTATAATTGTCAGCGCAACGATAATCCTTGTACAAAGCCGTGAAAAAAAAAAATAATAAAATAAAATAGCGAGTACTTATTTTTTAAAAACAAAACCAGGCAAAGTCTCAACGCCAATAACTAGTATTATGTTAAGATTAATTAATGAAAAATCAGACTTTACGGATAATTTCCTCATATTTTTTTTTTCTTTGTTAAATAGTCAATAAAAAATAATCTATTAAATTATACATTTTGGTTTTTTGTTTTTTGTTTTACGTTATACACAATTTATTTATATTACCATTTATTATTTCCTTTTTTTTATTTTCCTTAACATTTTTTCTTATAATTTTTAAGTTTATTTTAATTTTTTTAATGCTATAAATTAAAATTATATAAATAAAAAAAAGCAATCGTAATTCATATTAAATCAAAAAAACCTAAATAAACATTATTCTATTTTTCCTCTAAAATTTAAAAATTTAAAAATATAATTAAAATATAAAAAACAAATTCAATTCACATTACCAACCATTAAAATAATAAAACCAATAAAAAAAAAAAATATATCTCACTCAACAAAAACTTTCTCTAAAAAAGAAAAATTCTACAGCAAAATTTCCAACTACAGCCAATCTTCACGCACATGTCCCTTTCAGAAAAATCTACATCCTCCGAAATTTTCCCGCAGTGTAAAACCCGCGCTCTAGAACAACAAAAACTACATCATCCTACACAGCACCTAAAACCTAAAATCGTTCCTCTCTTCTCTTCTCTCCTTTACACGTAAAAGACTCGCGGACCAGTTTTGTCTCCCCCCTCTTTCTCTCTCTCTCTTTCTCTTGCTTCCCTTTCTTCATCCATCCCCATATCCCAAAAAAGAGCAAGCTATTACATGCTACCGGCTGTCCGCTGATTTATGCGCGCCAGCAGAGTCCCATGCAAATGCGTCGAGTCAAAGTCGAGGTCAGGGGCCCTAAGATCCATTGTCTCCATCTATATTATTATATGCGAAAAAGAGAGAGAGACATTTAGACAGAGAGACAGATATTCAGGGGGATATAGCCCCGAAATACGCAACCTTACCTCACATTGTTTCCCAAGACGACCTACCCGACCAACCTCTCTCTCTCCCCTTCCCTTCTCTCTATACTCTACCCTTATAGTTCAAAGTCAATTGTATATACGTATAGTAGGTATAGTTATTGCCGCCCCCGACGACTATATATAGTTTTCGCACTTTTAGTTTTTCGCACCCAACTGCCCACTATGTCGCATTTTTCTGTATACATGTATATATTATACGGGTTTTGGGACAAGCTGCGCCAAATTGCTCTCGTTTTGCTTTCATTTGGAGCAAAGTTATTCTTCTTCTTCTATGCTTCTATTTTTCCCCTTCACTTTCCATTTTTCGTTATACTTACTTTTACGCTTTTCTATAGTACTATAATACTATAAAGCGTTCGAACGTTTCTCGATGCGAATAATGGTCAAACAAGAACCGGAAGAAAGTCACGCAAAGACATTTTTTTCTAAAGATTTTTAACTGAAAGTAATAGTCTTGCGACAAAATTTACAAAAACGTAATTTTTGAACTTAATAAAATAAAAAAAAATTGATTTACAAAAATAAACGCGAATTAAAATTTTAAAGATGTAAAAAATAAAAGAAAAAAAAAGATAACATATTGAGCAGCATAAAGTCTGACCTACATAAATATACCAAAACACTTGTGCATCAAAAAAAAATACCGCTCTCTTTTTTCGTATTGTTATAAAAAAAAAAACAGCAATCTGGACCCTTTATTTCCAATTTCCCTTACATATACACATAAACATACACACATCAAAACCATACATTTCAATTCTCTTCATTCTCTGTTTATACACATTTATTTACCGAATTCCAAAATTACAGCTACAAGCACATACATCAATATATATATCTATATACACAAGCGACAAAGTACTGTTACATCTCGTATTCCAAAATGCGCACCCGCGATTATTGTATACCGCGCATCCCTCTCATACATTCTACCTCCACTATACTATAAACCTCACTGCGCGTATATACCTCAGGAATAATTACGCGTTTCCGTTTCTTTCTGTAAACTGATATAAGTAAGTAGGCAAGCAAACAGTATAGGTACAGATCGCGAGGAAATCCTACCTCATCCCCCTTCCACCTCCTTTTCCTCTTTTTTCCGCTAGAAAATTCGAGCGTCTTGAGACATTTGCCGCAGGGTGAAGGAAAGAAAAAAAAAAGTCTAAATGTCGGAGAGGTATAAATAAGAGGGAGAAAGAAAAGATAGTTGAAAAAGAAAGACAGAGGATCTCGGAAAAATTCGTACAATATACACGTGAACAGTCTTACATATATACGTGTGCTCTCCTTTTCCGCGTCTTCTTCTTCTTCTTTTTCTTCTTTTTCTTGCTGCTGCTGTACATAGCAGGCTTTTGTTACACTTTCTATTTCCTGGACCTTCTACCAGAAACCTCATCTTTCTTTCTTTCTTTCTTTCTTTCTTTATTTTTCTTTAGTTTTACTGCTTTCTCTTCCTTCAAACCTTTTCTTCTTATACATCTATCTATCGACTCTCTTGTTACTACTTTTTTTTTTTGATACTTGTTATTTTGATCTTACCGATTCCTACAATTTCATTTCATAGGATAACACATACATTATTTGTTTTTAAACTATATAAAATACTAAAGATTTCAGACAAAATTTTTTAATTGATAATTTATTATTATCATTTTAAATACTTATTTCAATTCTTAATAATCATAAAATTTCAAACTAATTAATTTAACAAATCGCGTGTAATAAAACCTGATACTCTAAAATTCAATCACAGATTAATATAATCCCCTAAAGCCCACGATATTCTCTTCAATTTTCCTTAAAAACTTCCAAAAAAAAAAAAAATAGGAGAAGAAAATCTGAAAGCACTTTATACATACAATATACACCCCTTATTTTTCCTGCATCCCACCATACACACACATCACATACATATCCTCATCCGATCTCATCTCCATCACGCTCCATCAAACCCGATCAAGATCACGCATATTTATCTATCTCCATCTTTCTCTCTCTTCTCTCTCTCTCTCTCTCTCTCTCTCTCTCTCTTTTTCTTGATCCACAAGCTATTTAAAATCGATACGAGGGACAGGGGAAGACACGCGGCTCACGAAAGCCCACCAAGGCGGAGTTATTTTCCCTTCCCCCCTCCTTTCCTTGTACTTATATCCAAAAAAGATGCAACTGTTTATCCTGCGGGCTATATTGATCCTGCAAAAGAAATCCATAATAACCCACGTGCATGTGTGCATGTGTGTGTGTGTATTTTTCCTCTTGCATTGTGTTTATATAAAAATCGTGAAGACTGGTAGTCTATATACAGTGAAATCTTTCACTGACGCCTACTTACCTATAGACATACGAGAAACCTATACTTACATTAAAAAATCCTTAAAGAATCTTTTTCAGTGCATATAGAGAGAAAAGGGAGCAAAATGTCTGTGTGTATGTGTGTCTTGAGGATTTTTCCGGGGGTTGTTTGC